>CM040746.1:31534711-31757211 GCA_022829145.1 Albula goreensis | reverse complement strand
GGGTCACAGATACCCCATAAGACAGGGTGAAACAGACATCCACCCCACCCCCACCCCATGGTCTGTGCTGCTCCATCCCTTCAGCTGTTCCTCCTTGGGCCTCTGAACTCTTCCTGAACCTCTGCAGCATGCGGTCAGAGCAGAGGGTCCCGTGGGCCCCGCCCTGAGATGGAGGCTGAGCCAGATCATCGGCCTGGACGATGGCAGAGGTCAGGAGGCAGAGACCCTGTCACCTTCTCTACACGACAGGCTAAAGGCTGCTCATCGCCGCCTGCTGCTCTTTCCGTCCCAGCTGAATCTGAAATGGATGCAAATCTTACTTTTTTCCTTTTTTTGCTGGGTCTATATTAATAGCAAATAAATCCTTTCACAGCGCATACAGTATTGGGTTCTGTATGCATTGTGTGTGTGTGTGACCGTTTATGCGTATGTGTGTGTGTGTTTTTGAGAGTGTGTGTTTGTGTATGTGTGTGTGTGTGTGAAATATTAAGATATACTTTACACTTAATACTTAAGTGTAACTAAGGTGCTGTGTGTATACTTACATACATACAGATGATATACGCAGGCTCTCCACATCCTTTTTAGCTGCCTATTATATAACAAGCCAAGTTCATTTCTTTTGAACCTACAGCCAGACAGTGTTGGGGAAAGTTGAAGAACCTTTGCGGACTTTGTTTTAGCTAGACCATGATTTGTCGGCACAGTGGTGGTTTTGAGTTTTGACGTTCTACCTCTGGCATCGGACAAGGTTGCGTGGCTCTTTTCACGATGTACAGTGCCCTCTTAGCCTAGCTGTTTCAGCTGCTGTGGGACCTCCTGTGCTGTAGGAGGCGCTGTTGTGGGCAGAGAGGCAGAGGCCGAGGCTTTGGTTTTGTGGCACTGTGTCCTGTGCTTCCTCAGGTGGGCTGGCAGCTGAAGAACCTGGTCAACGCTCTTCGGGAGGACCCAAACGGAGTCATCCTCACGTTGAAGAAGAGGCCGCAGAACACCCTGACCTCTGCCCCCGCCCTACTCAAGAACGTACGCTGGAAACCCCTCGCCCTCCAGGTAACCCCATCCCTACCAACCCCTCCCTACCGCCCCTTCCCACCCACCTCCTTTGATTGGCCTTCACCCCCTCCCTCACCCTGTCTGCCTAGAGTTCTCCACTTGCACAGAGCCACTCTGGCCAGCCTGACTCAGCTGAGGACACCATTAGGTGTGGGCTATAGACACACATGCCATGGAAATGTATCACACTTCAAGCCTCTACAGCAAGCCTCTCCCACAGTACTGCAGCACAGTCACATTCTCAGGAAGTAGTGTGACTCGTATTGTGTAGCATGTCCTACTCTATCTATGTTTAGTCCATTCATCCACCTTTTAGGACAGGATCAAATTTAAAATCGAAGCTGAGGTTTATTGTTCAGATTTCCACTGGTTGGTTCAGCCAGTTTCCTTTTAAATATGACATTGATTAAAAAAACAATCTGCATCACAAGCTACTGCCAAAGCATCAGTCTTGCTACTTTTAGTTATTGTAGAGGAAAAAGCTTTTTTTGATAAAAACGGGAATGTAGCAGCAGGGGTAAGGGGTCAGCATTAATTGTTTAGCTATGCTTCAAGGAAAAAGATATGAGGATATCTGTTTTGACAGCTTCCCTGGGATAAAGCTCTTATCCTGCTCTAAAAATCGCAGGTGTTGCGGTAGAATCGTACTGCTGAATCTATATTTTACTGTAGCTGAGCGGCATTTGCTTTGTAGATTTTTTTAGACACAGTAGTAATGAAAGCTTTGGTTGTATTTGAGAGAGTTTAGATTATGATCCTTCTTCCTGTGGCTGCTGTGTGAAATAAACAAGCACAAATGGTGCCACATTTATGCATGTCATTGTATACATTTTAGGAATGATGAAAAAAACATTTAGGATGCACTCCACAAGTTAATGTTTGCAAATTAGAAAAATATATTCATATGTTGGTATATATGATTTATCCAAAGTCATTTACATTTATTTGGGAGTTCTTAATTAGCTTTTTTTGGCATTACTTAATCGCAAGCAATGGATGTGTTTTACCTTTCATTGAGCTGGACTGTCATTTCCATTGAAACCTCTCATATGGAGTCATGTTGTGTGAGGCTCATGGGATTCCCTGGCGGTCATTCAGTTCCATTCTGTAGATGCACCCCCCCCTCTTATCAAAGCCCCATCCCTTTTCCTTCCTGCCCTTTTCACCCTGGCCCGAAGAGCTGGACATGGACGGACACATCGGGGCACGACGGAGCTTTCCTGCCAGTTTCTAGAATTTTCCAAAACACAAGAGGGAGCCTGAGCATGCATGAGGAGAATCGTAGCGCCAGTGAAGCCCATCGCTGGAGCAAAAGACCGTGTCCGAGGAGTCACAATTGTGCAAGCCCCATGCGAGATATCGGGCACACAGAGACCGTTTCGCAGGAGGGTCATCGAATGTTACTCCGGCCTTTATCTGCTCTGAGGGGCGGCGGAGAGGCAGGGGAGCGGGGTTGTGTGGAGAATGTGTTGGTGGGGGGATGGAGGGGGGGTTCTGGGGGAGGATGAGGCAGTGGAGCGGGGCTGGGGGTGTGGGCTGACGTCGGAGAGCTGCTCGCTTGGGGAGCCCTGTATCACACGGCTGCTATTTTTAGAAGCACATTAGACTAATTCATTTTCATACGGCATGCCTTGCCTTGATGTCGCCGAGCTGCCTCTCTCACTCTTTCTCTCTCACTCTCCCTTTCTTTATTTTTCTCTTTTCTCACTGTCTTGTTCCAGTTCTGGGGCCTTCAGCCCATTAAATCCATGAGTTCTTGGCTTATTTTTTAAAAAAATCACAATATTTGAGATTTTGTCTGCATATGTCAGTGTACACACACAGAGCACCTCGCCAGGATATAAGCGCCATTTAAAACAGAACAGCCGCATGGCTTTATGCACTGTCTGCCTTGCATCAGGATTAAACGCTTGTCTCTGGGATTTTTATTGGCATTTCTGAACACTGGCGGTGCTCTGGTGTGCTGAGCCAGCTTTCGGTGCACTTAAATCATTGCACTCAATGCAATTTTATCCAGTGGAGGATTGTGGAGAGGGCTGTTTGTGCTCGGCTTTGTATCGGGACGAGCAAAGCGAAGAGCAGACTCCGCCATCTGCTCCCGCTCCGAGCGCAGCTGAAGGAGCTCGTAGAGGTGCCAATCACGTTTCAGCTGCAACAACAACAAAACAACAGCAACAAAAAAAGGATAAAGATGAGAGATGGCTCTGTAACAGCAGCGGTAGAAAAATCCGGAGGCACTGTCAAAAAACGAGCCAGTGGAACAGTCTCTCTCGCAGCGCGATCTGCTCAGCTGTGTCAGTGTAGTCACAGGGTTATTCATACTGTCTGATCTGCTTTCATGTGTGAGTGTGTTTGTGTGGGTATGTGTGTGTGTGTGTGCACATGTATGTGCATCCATGTGTATTTACGCGTGTATATGTGTGGGTGAGCATTTTGGTCCTTGTGTGTTTATATGTTATATGTGTGTGTGCTTGACAAGGGTATATATGGCAGTCCCATAATGTAAAGCGGCTCCTATTTTGGCCCCTAAAGGTTTGTGGTGGCTTTATTTCCTCTCACACCGGTCCCTGGTCTCCACACTGCTCATACGTGATGCTAATCCCTAATCTGCTGCACTCTAGTAGCCGTTAGTTATTTTTGTACCCCCTGATGCTTATTTCATAAGCTGATTTCTACATTATTTGCTGTGATGGGAGAGATTTTGACAGATCGGCTTCCATCTATGCAGTAGTTGATGTGACCCAAAAAAAGTGAACAATTCTCAAAGTGTACTTATGTGTTTTGCTTTCAGAATCACCTGCCAAGTTAATCCAGATGTTGACAAACCCACTGAAAGCGCTTGTTTTTAATCTGTGTTCAGGCTTTGGTCTGGGCACTGTGGTGCTGGAGTTCTTTGTGGTGTGATGTGGTGTTGAGGTTCTCTGTCAGGGGCCAGAGTGTTAAGCGATTCCCCAATGAGAAGCTCAGTGAGAGACCCCATGGTGCAAATTTTGTGAAGAACTGGTCTCTGATAAATAGTTTCAGGCAGTACGATATTCAGGGCAGGGTTTGATGTGGCACAGAATTCCTGTGTTGAGCATGATAAGGGCCCATGTTTACATAGTAACATGCCCAGGTTTCAGCAGCCAGTAGTGTTCAGGTTCTGTGGTGATGGTGAGAATGTGCCCCATGTGTTGATGTTCTCTACTGCATTGTGTAGAATTAAACTTCTTGCTTTGCTTTTTTCCCCAAAAGAACAATAACAATGTGATTATCCAGCATTAGAGTCTTGAAAGAATAACATCACACCATTTCTGGTTCATGTAGCCTGGATACTCTGTGGCTTGGAAATATCATAATAACTTTATTTAGCCCCAAGTTTTACATTAGTAATCACAGCCAGGCCTAAATCTGTGACTGAACATTTTCATCAACTTTGATCATTCAGATCCCAGGAAATGAGCAGAATTGAGAGCTCAAGTCTGCCCTTACCGAACTGCCTTTTATTTTTTGTAAGAAGTGGAGCACATTATTTATTCATGTAGCAACTGGTCCTTTGTCATGTATTTATTTATTTATTAAGCACCTTTCTTGGTTTATTTAATACATGCATCTTCATATCTTGTTTTCCAGGCTAGCATAGCATGCCATATTTTTCTGTAGTCTTCTCATGTCAAATAACTGAAGCTAACAAGCATTCCCCTTGATGGAACAATTCCTGGAAAGAATTTGCAACTGGAAGAGGTCGCCAGTAGGGGGCAGGCTTCCCACTGTACCATGTAAAATGTCACACACGAGGGTATTGATGGAGTGCCTTGCGGTAGTGTTGTGTGGAGCCATACATATTATCCATCAGACACAGTGCTCTCTCCTAAGAACCATCCCTAATGAAGACCAACATCTCTGGTCCTGGAGGGCAGAATTTCCACTAAACCCTGCAAATTACCATGTGTTAAAACACTTCCTTAATCACTTTGCCATTGAAACCAAGTGAACCAATTAAGCAACATTTGATCAAAGAGGTACTGGAGAATTGCTGCTTTCCTATACTGTAGCACGTGTGTACTGGTCTACTGTAATTCTTCGGGGCATTGTGGGGGCTGGAGTCTCTTCTTGCTGGGATTGGTGGAGTAGCTGGTGATGGGAATTCTTTGTAAGTCCGTAACTGGCAGTAGCTCCATTGATTATGGGGTTCAGGAAGACTTGCTGTACCAGCTGTGTGATTTACCTATGCTTTCAGTGACTCTTTTGAATGACTCTGCTGGTTTGAATCATTCAGAGTGATTTGCTATTGAGAGTTCATGGAGTCTTACTTTTTGTCACTAATGCACATGCCACGTACAACTGCAATACATATTTTCATCAATACAGATGTCATACAGAGGAAAATAGAGCAGGATTAATTAAAAATAAAGGGCCGAGGATGGAGAAAAAGCAAAGGAAGGAAAATACTGCAAGTTCCTCTCACAGGAAGTGAGTTTTTTAATCTGCCTGCTTTAAGTGCTCCTTTACTCAAGTGGAATTTCTCTCCGGCTTACATGGCTGCACTCCTGGCCCTCTCTCTCGCCATGGCAGTGTGTAATCTTACTGTCAGAGCTGTGCTCAGCTCAGCCTTGCGTGGTGCATCCCGCCAGAGACAGCCGGCCCATCTCTGTAATTAGCAAATTACTGTTTTCTCTGATTCCCAGCCATAATCCTGCGCTGGCGCTGGGAACACCGTCTTCTCCCACAGTCTCTCCCCATTCCCAGTGGAGCTGGGAGCTCAGGGCCCATACTCATGAAGCGATTTGGAGTGCAAAAGTGCTGATCTCAGATGTGGTTTACCTCTGTCAGCGTAGTAGCCTTATCCATTGTGTGCTGAACCAAAAAACTGATCCTAGAACAGCACCCCATAGTCAGAGAGAGGAACATCGTGCACCAGCTCTCATAACGTATGTATGATGCTTTGCTGTGCATGTGCATTACATGTTGAGGTGCACTTTGTGTCCCTGCAGTGTAAAATGTTTTGGTTCCATGTAGCATTCTTGAGTGTCCTCTCAGTCCCTGTGATGTCACAATGTCCCACTGTGAACTGAGGACACATTATAAAATTGTGAATCTCAAATGTATTTGTGTGTGTTGTGTGTGTGTGTGTGTGTGTGTGTGTGTGTGTATACAACACCAATGCAGAACACAAGCCGGATCCATTTGTGTGACTTAAAAACTTGGGTAGTGCGGAAATTACACATTCATTTGGTTAACACTTCTTCCCTATTTATGTTTTTGCTTTTTTGAACATTTAATATTTCACCTACTTCCATTGTATGCTGTCCTAAGTTCAGAATGTAAAATAATCTTCAAAATAAAAACAGAAAACAATTTAAAATAAAGTATATAAATGTGACATACAAACATAGGAAACAAAATGCTGAGAGGTTCAAGATAGGAAAATAGCCCCTGTATTAATATGAACTGAACAATCTCAGGTATCAGCGGCCATTGTCTGCTGTCTCCATGTCCAGTGTACCTCCGCTAGCAAGGCCAACCAATTGCCATCCATTTTGCAGTTGCCAAGAGATCTCTGCTGAGTGTTTCCTGGTTGCTAAGTACCTGTGAATGGTTGCTATGGGGGAAAGCCACCTCTGTCACGATCTTTAATGTTTTGGGGGTTGTGGGGCGGGGGAAGGAGGTTGTGGGGGGGGGTGGGATTCCGAGGTAAGATGTATTCTTCCCCTAATTCACTGCTCACTGCGTTTGTGTTCATGAATATCTGTGCTCATTAGCATGGAAATGAAGGCGGGTGCAGCCTGTAGGGAGAATGGCAGCATCCTCTTTGGTAATAAACACTGCAGTTTGATCAGGGTGTCGTGATTCGTTAGAAAGAGAGAGAGAGAGAGAGAGAGAGAAAGAGAGAGAGAGAGTTTGTGAGATACACCACTACATCACGCTCGCCTCATCTCATGAAAAAGAAGAAAAAAATAATGGATGACAGAACCGTAGTGATGTCATCTCTGACAAATGCATGTGTGATTCAGAATTTTCTCTTCTGCTGCTGTGAGAATGGCATTGCTGATATAATCCCTCACAACAGAGGCATGACTATGCATCATTGTTTCATCTCCTTTTATGCCGAAAGAGCCTGACACTACTGTGATTTACAGCCCCTCAATACATAGCATGCATTTTCATAGCCACTGCATTCTAACTTAAATTAACTCAATAAGGATTACCATGGTAGTACAGTTGTTTTCTCTTACCTGTCTGTCATGTCTCTCCTTCCGCATAGTAACTGTATGAGTAGTTGAGTGCACACGGTGTCAGACATTTTAGGTTAAATGGCCAATGGCCGCGTGCCAAATTGGGATTTCACCACGTAGACTACTATTCCACACCACCGCTCTCACAGGTCTGGCGATAGTAGTCTAGCAGTCACATTTAATTAGGAAGTGCAGCTCTGTCTCATTCTGCTGTTGGTTGCAGCATGAGCACAGGCTTCCTCTTCTGTTGGTTTCTGAGTCTTTTCTGAGTCGACTGCCCCTGTGTTTTCATGTGTTTGTCGTTTTTCACATTAGTCAGATAGTTCCTGTTTTTGTGTGTTGCCTTTGTGAATTTTATCATTGTAATTTTGTGTGTCTTTATTTAAAAAAGGATATGGCAGCCTTCATGGGGTTTCTCTAAAAAATAAAGGGTGAATACATTTTTTTAACTTATTTTTTTAATGTATTGCTTCCCTTGTTTTTCATATGTATTTTATTTAATCGTAAGAAGTCCCAATGTGAAAAATGTGCTCAAAATGACAGAATCACAATGAAAAGTTTTGATTTTGTGCTTTAAGTTCTTGATGTGTGAATTGATCTTATATATTGCATTATACTCTGTTGGTTGCGATGGGCTTCGTTGGAATGGTGCTGTCCTGTGGCTGTGTACTATATATGGTTGCTGAACTGATCCTCATGGCCAGCTGGGGCTCTTTTTCTGGCACTGGCTGTTGACACTTAAGGGTCTTGTAATGGTATATGTGAGTGTCTCTATTTCCTTGTGAGTACTGGCCTAATGCTGCCCTGCATGCATTTTTGGTGTTTTCCACTGGAGTTGGGTGTTTGTCATGATTTGCTTTGTATGCAGACGCCACACCTCACTGACATACAGAGCAAATTACATTCAATTACTTGTTTGAATATTTTAAGCTAAATCATAATCGGTATATCTATTTTAATTTGCCTCTAATGGCACAGAGTATCCTGTGTGCTTTCTCTTTCGGTTCGTTCACAGCCAGATTGAAGCTCCCTGTGGAGCTAATCTTTAAACCCAGGCATGTGTAATTCGTAGTGTGTTCTATATTTGTTCTCCCTAGTGTAAACTTATGTCTTATTTCCTGAGACCTGAATCTTTCCTGAGAAATGATTATTTTTTATATATATTTTTTAAAGTTTACTACCTCTCTCCTAATGTCAGGCTTGATTTGTGTCTGACTGTGTCACTTGGCTCCCTAAGGTCACCCACTGGCCCTTTCCTGTGTATTAGATGTAGTTGGCAGGTCTTGGCTTTGTTAGCTCATTGAAAGTGTGATGGAGCACCCTTCCCTGCCTGCAGGAAGCCTGTGTTACTCTCACCTCATTAGGTAACTGATTGTGTCTCTTCAGGTGTCAGGCTCAAATCTGTCCCTAGGCAGCTTGCGCCACCAATGGCAGGGTCCCGACACTTCAAACCATCCCTCTCTCTCTGTCTCTCTCTCATTCTCTCTCTCCCTCCCTCCCTCTCTGTGTCTCTCTCTCCCTCTCTCTCTATCTCTCTCTCCCTCCCTCCCTCTCTGTGTCTCTCTCCCTCCCTCCCTCTCTGTCTCTCTCTCCCTCCCTCTCTCTCTCTCTGTCTCTCTCTCCTTCCCTCTCTCTCTGTCTCTCTCTCCTTCCCTCCCTCTCTGTCTCTCTCTCCCTCCCTCCCTCTCTGTGTCTCTCTCCCTCCCTTTCTCTCTGTCTCTCTCTCCCTACCTCCCTCTCTGTGTCTCTCTCCCTCCCTCTCTCTCTGTCTCTCTCTCCCTACCTCCCTCTCTGTGTCTCTCTCCCTCCCTGTCTGTGTCTCTCTCTCTCCCTCCCTCTCTGTGTCTCTCCCCCTCTCTCTGTCTCTCTCTCATTCCCTCTCTCTATCCCTCCCTCCCTCCCTCTCTCTCCCTCCTCTCTCTCTTTGTCTCTCATACTCTCTATATGATTCCAGTTCAAATTGCTTTATTAGCATGATAAAATAATAAGTATATTACGAAAGCATATTTGTAATTGCTCACATTCAGACATAACACACAATCCAAATGAAAAAAGCAACCATAATGAAATAATATAAAAAAACTAGAGTGGTTAACTTTTTATGCTGTAATGCAATAGTCACTTGCTGTCCATCCATTGTTCTGCCAGTGCCATGCCTGCACTCACTCTTTCTCTCAGTAAAAGGTGGAGCTGTTGCTGTATGACTCTTTATGTCTCACTCTCTGTATTGATCTCTGCCTCTCAAGTTCACATTCAGCTAAGTGGCTTATTTTGATAAATGAACTTGTGTTGCTGAAGTAATGAGATTAATTGATCACTTTCTCTGTCTCTCTCCTTCACTCTTATTATGATGGTGGTCCTGTCTGTCCATCTGTTCGTAAACTGACTCCTTTTTTGTCATTTCATGATTGTGCCGGTGGGATGTTTCAATCTTATTAAAATATTCTAAGTTATTTTAATTTTGGGTACTTTCCAGTGATGAGGTTAATACATCTCTGTATCAAGCTCTCCTGATTCACAGTGACCACACACTGACCACATAGCGTGGAGTGTGTCTCTGATGATAAGGAGATACTCTGCTAGTGTGTGGTCAGGTTTTCGGTCTTGGTAACCATCAGGTGTGCTTTTTGTGTTTTGGTTTCAGTGATAAATGTGTTAATTTGGTTTTTACTGACTCTCTCATCTTCTCTTCCATTGCAGCCAATTCTCACCAGTCCCACCATCGACCCTGTGACCCCAACTGGGACCATGGGCATGTCTTCCACCATGGACGGGTCCAACATGCAGGATGTTTTCATTCTGTCGCCTGTTTCAGGACTCTACGGGCCCAGGTAGGAAAGCCCACCTTACATATTCTCCTGTTCAGAGACTGGATAGCGATATAAATACATCATAAATGTGTACTAAATAAGCTATTATTATTATTATTATTATTATTATTATTATTTCACTGATATTTTAGGAGCCAAAGTACACAACACTAATACAAAATTGAAAAAAGATAATGATTCAAGCACAAAGCATGGATTACTAGTTGAATATTAGGTCAAAGGTGCAGGGCTCTGATGGACTGGGCCTCCTTCTCCTGGCAGGGATGAGATGGCTGTCATGTCCTGTGACGACATCAGCAAGTACAGCATGGGCAAGTCTGGCGTGAAGGGCTCTGAGTCTCCCAGCTACTACCTCGACCACGAGAGCGGCAGGTACTACACCTTCATGGAGGGAGAGGGCGTTCACCTGGGGCCCGAGTATGACCGTGAACGAGGCCGTTCCACGGGAGTCCGCAGGAGAGAGAAGACCCCCACTCATGGTAAGAAATGCCCCCTGCTTGCCTTGCAACACCCCCCACCAAAAACCCTGCCCTCATCATCCAGCACCCTCCTGCATGCCACGCCCCCCAGGGCTCCTACCCTCCGTGTGCCAGCTCGAGCTGCTCGTCTGCTTCCTCAGCCTCCACCCCCTTTCCCATCAGCCCCTTCTCTCCAGTTCTCAGCCACCATGACCAAGCCTTTATGTGGCACATATCCACATAAAGAAGTGGCTCCCTGACCGGTCTTCACCATGTGATTTCAGCACGCTCTGAGTTAATCACGCCCCTGCTGCCAGCCCTCCAATCAGCATGCAAGGATAAAGCATGTTCCTGCCAGTGGCTGACAATGGCAGCTTTAAACACCCTCTCAAAGAGGCAGGGGCACCCTGTCACCCATCCTTTGGCTGGAGAAGAGCCCGTTTGGACAGCATAGACAGTGCCCATGAGCCTCATGAGCTAGGGAACAGTAGTGGGTCAGGCTATCGCTAAGCTGCTATTTGGGTATTCAGCTTATCTCCTCCACTGGAATCATTTGCCTCAATACTTCCTGTCCTCCGTACTCTCTCCCTCCCTTTCTTTTTTTTACACGTTCAGTCCCTGTCTCCTTCACTCTTAATTACTGCTGCTTCCTCTGTATTCCACGTGCACTTCTCACCTTCTGCCTTGTTTTTCCTGCACACACTCAACACTCACAGTGTCCTTCTCCCTCTCACTCCCGTTCACTCTCACTGTAGGTATGCCTCCACTTTCACCACACCACCACATCCCTTCCCTCTGTGCCTTCTCCACCCCACTCTCTCTGACTTATCCCAACCTAACCTTCCCAACCCAAACCTCTGTGACTGGCGTGGCACACTCGGTGACCCTCCCCTCTCCCTCACACATGGCCTGCCTCCACGCACTCGCGTTGACGCGCTCCTTGGACTTCTTTTCAGGTGACCTCAGACCGGTTTCCATGCCACCGGAGTACAATTGGATGACGGAAACCAAGGACCCCAGTATGTACAAGAGGGGCAGCAGAGGTGGGTCAGTCCTAACCCCAACTCCCCAACATTCCCCAACCCCCAAAAAAAAGTTCTAAAGTGCCCATGGTACACATGCAGTGTGCAACACCAGAACCGTGTGACCCGTTAGTCAGTAGGAGTAGCTCAGCTGGGCCCATTTCCACCTGGGCATTGGGATCTCATTTGCATCGCTTCCCATCGCACTTGGCTTTGCGCATGGCTGCAAGCAGGTGTGTGGTCTCTTTGCTGCTGTGTCTTGTCCATCCATATTTTCTAACTGCCTTTCTTTGTCTCTAATGAACTTCTGTTTGTTTTATTTGAATTAATTTGCTATATCTCTACCAACACTTGATACCTTGTGTTAACAGGTACAAGTCTGGTATTGAATCCTGTAGTGTTACCCATGGGTGTAATTTCAGTTCACAGGACGCTAGCTACCCCCTCTGGCCAATATAGCACCCACATGGAGTGTTTTATGGATCAATGCCTATGCAAGTCTCACTGGTGGACTGTGGAGTGAAAAGAAATGGTAGACCATGTCACGTGTTTTGAAGAAAAGCTCTCTCTCATCGGCATCTTCTCCTCTCCACCAGATGGATAAGGCTGCAACAAAAAGCTAGAACATGCACAAATCTGTGCTCCAAATTAGGAGAAAACAGGGTTCAGTTCATAAAAATATGGGACATGGGATTCAACACTGAAATCATTTTAAATGCACAAAGGGCAGAAGTGACTACAGTTTCCCTAATAGTCCTCAATGCCAGTCCTCTCAATTCATGTTTGACTTTACTGGAAGCACACTGAGTGGTAGGCATACTGTGTAAATATGCTATCGTCATGTTAGGGTTCAGCTGTAAAACAGGAGCAGCCAGTGAGCACTGGAGTGCTTCTGTGTGATACCACATTCACATGGAGCCATTAAATCACCAGCATCTGTAGATTATGCTGGGATTATCCTACAGAATGCTTTACTGCATGGATTCGTGGATTGCAGGTACTTAATATTTACTATACAAACATATGGTGGCTAAAACTAGGGCTTTGTCCATATATGTCCTCTCTCTCTCTCTCTCTCTCTCTCTCTCTCTCTCTCTCTCTCTCACTCTCTATCTCTGTCTCACTCTGTCCTCTCCCTTCCTCTTTTACTATTTTGCTCACACAAATGCTCTTGTGTGTGCGTGTGTGTGTGCGTGCGTGCATGTGTGTGTGTGCATGTTTAATTAGCTTGTTTAGCCAGGTACTTAGTGCAACATAAATGATATCAACTGAAAGAGAATGAAACATAACCCTGGACCAGAGCTGGTATAAAGCAGTAGTCAGTAGCGTCATTGCGGGGAGTTCGAAATTCCATGGTCTATGAATGACCCACATACACTATGGCTGGATAAATGTGTTGTATTAGTCAAATTCTCAGCTTTATCTGGAATACATTTGTTAGATATTTCATTCTGATAAACCTTGTTTTTTCCAGTGACTGGGATTTTGATGATCATGTAGGATGATCCAGACTCCTGCCCTGAATGTAATCAGATCAGCAGCAGGGGACAAAATGACACAAATACTGAAGAACAAATAGAGCAAAGATACTGTACCAAAAGATCTGGACTGTGTATGCATACATACAGACATACATACATGCACATATACACACACAAACATTATTATTATTATAGTTATTATTATTATTATTATTATTATTAGTTGATTTGAGTTACCAGTATAACACGATTTGGAGTATTTTATCAGATTTCATTAGGCTGGCCAGAAAATGATAGGAGAATCTTCTTCCGGAAGGCAGATAAGAGCAGAATGGGGGATGGGAGTAATTTTAGAGAAGATAACTCAGGCTTCTCCAGCCCTTAGGTGATGACTGACTCCTTTGCTTTCTCATCCTCACATTCAGTCAAACTTTATTATTCCATAGGCTGTGTCTGTGGCTTATTCAGCTGCAGTCAGATATTTCTGAAAAATTTTGTTCTGTTTATTGCATAATTTATTTCCTATCTCCCATCTCACACACATCAGTTAAATCCTTTCTGTTTTCTCTCATCCCATTTGACTAAACTGCTGGTGCTCTCATTAAAATAGCAAAAAAACAGAAAGTGTGACAATTCACTTTCTTAGCCTAAACAAGTCTTGAAAAACATAAAAACATAGACCATAATTTGTCACTTTCAAAAAAGCACATGGAGGATTCTCCAGTGTGGTTTCCCTGAATGGAATGGATGGTAGCTGTCTGTATGCACTTATTAAAAAGGGGATCTTGGTTTAATATCCTGTCACTGGGAACCACACAGCTATGAGCAGAGAAGATTTCATGAAACAGCATAATGAAGCATGACAGCAGAATTGGGTATGCCCACAGTAAGCTTCCCAATCACAAGTTTCTTATAAAAAGACTGAAGTTTGCACATTATTGTGATTTAAATGAATGGTGTAAGCATAATTTTAACTCATGGCTTAATCCCAGGTTTGAATACAAAAATGACGAAAAAAGTAAAACAAAGGAGCAATACAGTTTCAAAGCAGATGAGTAGTTAACCCCCCCTCCCCCACCCTAAGAGAAGGCCACATGCAGGAGGTAATGGTCTGCGATGGAGTCGTGGGTGTGTGGGAGCTGGATGGAGGGGGGCGCTTGCTGCCCACCCTCATCTGCCTCCTCTCAGCGCCGAGGCTTCAATTAGCATTCAGGCGGCACGAGCAAATCGACAGCAGTGCCTTTCTCACAAAGTCCATGAATAACATTAAGGCGAGAGCAGCTCCTGGAGGGTGGACAACTGGGCCTGACTCCCACACCCCCAGGTTATTTATAGCCGCTGCCCACTCAAGCAACCTCAAGCGAGTGAGCCCCTCCTTGTCCTCATTGGCCCCCAAAAAAAGACTGTGGTGGTGGTTGGGGGTACTTCATGAAGACACACCTTCATCTGTAGGAAGGCCATGCTCTACCACAGGCTGGTGCTGGAGGTGAAACGCAGACACACACACACACACACACACACACACACACACAGTTTCCTGACCATCTCAAATCACCTGCCTCTAGACTGGGAGGGTGGGAGAGGTGAGACTTGCTACGGACTGGACAGTCTCATATGTCAGGCTTATACATTTCTTCTGTGGGCCTGGTTTAACTAGTGCAGCTCACAGCTATAAGCCCTCACTCCTTTTAAAAGGAAGTATTCAGCATTTTCCAGCCAATTAGATGCACTCAGTGAAGGTGGGTGCAAGGTGAAGGCAGTAATCAGACTATAAGAAAAGTGGTGGAATAGCAAGTGACATCAAATACATCACATTTTAAACTCTTGCCCTTCGACTAATATCTCAGCTGGCATGTACTGGGGTGCCTGTAGCTGCCCAACAGATCTCTCTCTCTACCCTGGCAGGGATGATCACCCCCATCTGCTTAATCCTCAGTCTGTGAGGTCTCAAGATTTCCACATTAGCTGTATAGTAATTGCGGAACAGTCTCAGCTATCTTCACTTTGCCTATGTTGGAACAGAATATAAGACATAAACTATAGAATATTGTTTGAAATATATAAAGTGTGAAAAGGCTGTGCTATAACATTCCATTTCCATTCAGCAGAAGGGTGAAAACTATACATAGACTGTTTTATATAAGTGTGAAGACGCTTTAGTTTCTCATGGTTTAAAAATAATTAGAGTCTTGCACAGAACTTTTACCTCTGGGAGTTGTAGTGCTAAAATTCTTAATGTTTTCTTTCTAGTTTTGTCCTCAACTCACATGTAAAATATTTTCTTTTGAGCTGTTGCCATTATTTTTATTCTATCATTATTGAACATTCTGACCATTCAGAATTGGTCAGAATTCTGACCAATTTTCCCCTGCTGAGACAGTTTCAGTGTGAGTTTCGAGAGCACTTTAGCATAAAAGCAGACTGTTAACTGGCCAGCTGTTTTTCTCTCTCTCCTTCCGTCCTTCCACCACTGTCTACAGACTCGGACAACTCTCTCCTGCGTTACCTGAGTGACGATAAGATCCTGGTGATCCAGGAGGAGCCAGAGGTGCCGCGGGAGTGCAAGCGGGACACAGGCCGCCGTTCCCGAAAGAAGGGCAAGAGTCCCAGCAGCCCCAGCTACCCCATCAGCCCCTCCCTGCTGGCCTCCACCGTCAGGTTGGATTCAGGCCCCCCTGAGGGGCTGCCCTTCCCACTGCCTGAGAGCAACACTGTGCCGCTCTACCATGTGAGTCTCAGTTACACTCCTCTGCAGAAATGCAGATACATCAAAGGGCTTATTAATGCTTGGATGGAATGGTTAATGGTTGTGTGTGTTGCATGAATGATGTTTGAACAGAGAGATCGGCTTTTCACGACTTACGCGTACATTCCTGTGGCAAAACTTTCTTAATTTGGCATGAAAGACATGGAAAAAGATGACACTGTCACTTCAGTTGAAAGGCGTGAGATTTCAGGAGTTGAGATCATCCTCAATGCGTGAATCTCACTTCTGATCTGTGAGACTTGAAATCTATTTATGTTCACATCTGGGGTCCTCTGTGAGACCTTGAGAAAATCTATCTCTTCCCCACACATTTACAAGCTACCGCTTGGAAGATCGCAGCCGGTGGTTGAAGAGCCCCAGTTTGCCAAAACAGGCAGACTGACCGCCTCTTCACCAGTATTCTCCCATACCTGGAAATACATAATAACTGTCAGAGAAATAAATATTGAGGTAGACACTGGGGTTTGTGTGTAAATATCTTCTATCTTCTGGTTGTTTATGCCTGAGGCTATCTACCACTTGACTGGCTATTAAGACTGTCCATAATGCCCATGTGCTGGATTCAAACCTGAGTCTCGCTTGATCACTGGGGCCAGAGAGTTTCCTTCCACACTGTTACAGTAGCAAAGACCCGGCAGCTGAGGACTGCCTGGCAGTTCATTCAAACATCTTGACGAGTGTGAGACTTGACGTGAGCTTTCCTTCTCACTCATGTATGTGAATCTATATCGCATCGCCTGGGGCGACCTACCATGGAAATGTGGCACTCACCGTCTTGGAGACAGCCAATTACAGGACTCCCAGTACACAGAGCTGGGGGTAGAGAGGAAGTCAGTCTGAGAGATCGGGGGAGTAGGCCGTTCTCTCAGACTTACTCGCACTAGTACAGACTTCTGTTCTGTCACTTTTGGGCCAGGCAGGGATTTTATCATGGCATACAGAGAGCGAGAGGAGACAGAGAGAGGGGGTGGATGATGGATTGGGATAGTAAATGTGCCGGCCCCGTTTGCCCTTGCTGTTGAAGCATCTTGTGGCCCTGATGTTAGTTGGTTTTATAGTCCCACACAAATTACACACAAAGGCACAGACCTGGAAGCCCATAGATTTATGATCACAGGGAGAGACACACAAGGCACAGGATGTACAGAATGAAAGCAGAATCAAAGAAATGGTACATTCTTTACATACGCAGATGGATCAAACATGGACCGAATAATGGTAGATGTCAAGGGAGTCTCTTCCTCTATCCTTCTCATGGGTAGAGATAGATGCACATCCCCCTCCCACACTCACATACTCACTTACTCAAACACCCACAAACCCACAAACCCACTCACACACACACACACACACACTGGGCATGCTGTCTGCCAGGTCTTTCACAATAGCTCATATTTATCAGGAGAATGCACTTATATTCTCTTACATCATTAGTCGCTCACGTTCACAGTGCCTTCTCAATGACCGCAATGCAATATAATCCAATGTGATGATTGTTGAGTGTCTCCCTGCTGACCAGCAGACAGCAGGTAACAGAGGGAAAGATCAATAATCAAAGAACCCAGACACAGATGTTTAAATAAACAGATTAGAATGCACATTTCCATGTCCTGCATTTCATTAATGTACGAATTCTCTGCGAAATCATCAAATTCTCCAATGGTTGAGCAGTCGCTCCATGAATCCTAAGAGACTTTGGTGTGTAGCGCATTGCTGCTAACCGTGCCACTTTCGCTACGCACAGCTCGAATGTCTGATAAACTTTCCACCAAGATTGGAACAGTGTCATAGAATTTCTTACAGCAATTCGTATTAGCTGTTGTTCAGGTTCTGTGATCTACATTGCATTGCCTGTAGCGGCCTACCATAGCAACACAGTGCTCTTTGCCTTGGAGACAGCCGACTACAGCTCCCCTAGTGCAGACAGCCTACTGAGGGCTACTAAGAAAGTAAGTCTGAGAGAGAGCTGGAGTTGGCTGCTTGTATAGACTCAGACTCTGCTGTACAGACTCGTGTTTTTCGGGAAAGTTGTGACTCTTGGTGTGAGGGGAATGTGTGGGAGGGACACAGTGGGAGCTGTTGGCTCAGGTGTGTCCAATCTAATCTGAGAGGGGCCTTTGTGGACACCAGTAAAACATCTAATTCAATTAACCAAATGATTAAGGTCTTGATTGAAGGCCATGACTATTTGATAATGAGGACAACATACTCTGATATTCTGTACAAGGAAGACAACTTTACACAATCATTTATAAATAGGTATTCAGCCATTTAAGATCAGATACATTCAGTGTATTTATCCATCAAAAAGCAAGGGATTTCTTTTTTCTCATTGGTGAAATATAACAAGTGAATTAAATCAACAACTCATATGGCATTTCAGTGCTGGGTGAGGACAAATGCGTGTGCTCACCCTGGTCCTTCTCTCGCTATGGTTGAACTCCCCTGTGCTACAACTTGCAATTATTGAGGATGCCTTGGAACGGCGCCGCCCAGGAGTGCAGCTCCAGCTGATGGGTGGGGTGGGGTGGGGTGGGGGGTGGAGGGGGGCAATGACAGCCCACATGACTACAGGGCTGTGGGAGATGGGCCTGGAGCAGTGACCAATCAGATCACACGTGGTACTAAGGCCCAGTAGCACCAGAGAGAGACAGAGCAAGACAGAGAAGAGAGACTGAGAGAATTCATGGCACAAATCTGCTCCGAGAGTCACGTCAAGACTCATTGCCGTCACAAGTCGCTCCGATATAAATACGCGGCCGTCTCTCTGAGGTGCGAAGATCCACGGCTCAACTTAATAATAGATGGAGAAATGAGATTCGTGCTCCCTGCCTGGGGTGCAGGATTTGCACTGGGGGGGAAGGGGGTTGGTTGGGGTGGGGGGTTGATGGGATAGTTTGAGGTAGAGGTGGGTGGCTTGGGAGGTGGGGGGGTGGAGACCGGTGCTAAACGGGCCTTGAGATTAATTGGTTGGCTGAATCTGTGTCATGGCTTCAATGTGAGATCGGGAGATTGGTTGTTGGTGGTGGAGGGGAAGGAGGAGCGTGTTGTGACAACACCCACACGGGTGCTGTGGGATGCCCGGATGTATTCAGGAAAACATTTACAGGCTGATCTCTGCCATGAGCTCTGTCCCTGATAAATCTAAATATAATGTTTTTGGTAAGCTTTTCCCATTAAATAGTCTTGAGCAGAGGGGTGGTCAAGTGCAAACATGCAAACATTCACACACACACAAATGCACACACACACACACACACACACACACTCTCACACACAATGCACACACACACACACTCACACACACACCCGGTTTTTTAAAGCCCCGATTTGAAAATGAGGAAATCACATGTCTGTCCGCCATGTTGTAACTGAAAGTGTGAGCTTTGTGTGTTTTGTCAGTGTGCACTTCACCTTAACAAACCATAAACTCCTGTCTCCTTTGCTGCGGTCCTCTTCCAGAGAGCTGGAGACACACTGCGTGCAGACCCCGACAGGTAGGTGAATGGCATGTATAGAAACATGCACGCACACACACACACATACACACACACACACATACATATACTAGTAGAACTCCAATGGATTCCTCTGTAATGCCATCTCCACCTTCATTCTCTTGATTTGGCAGGTATGCTGGCTCTGGCATCGACAGACAAAGCGGCACATCCATGAGGAAGGTATGTTCTTCTGTAAAGGTAACATTATGAACAGGGACAACAACATAGCATGCATCAGGCCTGCCCGTGCCAAGACACCCGCGTTACCATGGTCACTGCCTCTGCCAAGACTGTGTTACTGCTGCTTGTTGCTGTCATACAATACAAACAGGGAGGGGTGTGATGTGCACTGTAGGAGTTTTTAATGTGGTTGAAAAAAAACACTGGGTAGCATTGTAATGTGGTTTTGCAGGTTTGAATCCAGGTAAGGATCCTGTAAATTCAAGTGCAAGGCACTTAATCTGAGCACCAGATAATACAACAAAATATATTATAGTACGCACAAGGAAAAAAATGTAACCTGACTCACTCTTCATATGATTGTGTCTCAAGTAAAGAATTTCACTAAAAGCCCTAGTCTTAATTCCAGAGGGGCTATTTTCTTGAAGTTACATCATCATCCTCTGCTATTAATGTTTGACAGATTTTAGTTGTAGAGCTCAGAAAAATTGACGGTACACAACTGATAATGTAAGCTTTCTGTTGATATGTCATGATCAAAAAAAAAGTACTGGTTGTTTTTTCTTATTAAGCGATGATGTGGGTAAGCTTAACTGCATGAGAATATTCCATATGAGGTTCCACGTAATAACTCCATGTCCATCGCAGAGTGGTTCCAAATCCTGATCAATACTACATGACTCACACATCAGGCAGGCACAGGGAGTGAGCGATGCTCTCCATTTGGCTGGCTCTCTCCATCAGGAGGACCTGCCTCTTGCTCTAATGTCTGGAGCTGTATCCCAGCATGCTTCACTGTCTCTGGAATGAGACAGACTCACCTGCAGAGGTTAGCATCTGCCTCCGCCTGCTCTGAGCATCAATCCTTCTAATCAGTTTCTCTCTCTCGCTCTCTTTCTCTCTCTCTCTTCTCTGCAGTCTTTCCATTATGCCTCTTTAAGAACTAAGACCAAAAAGAGAACCAAAGGTGAGGAAAAAGATTTTTTTCTGTTTTGAATGTCAGATTGATGTGTTGTAGATAGTCACATACTGAAAAAGGTTCATTTAAATACAAAAATGTCATGATAATATTTTCTGAACATTTTATATTCAGACTAAAAAAAACTAAGCTCCCTGTTTTTTAGACCAACTATTTGTACAAGGCCATTTGTGGAAAATGTTATCACCTTAGTGAGCTAGCAGTTTCCGTGATATTGGATATCATACTTTTGGTTGTAAACATTTGAATCCTTTGAAACTTACTACCTGATAATTTCCCTGCTTTTTCAGCCTCAACATCTCATACTGTTATGTAAAAGTTAGATTTTTGGAAAACACGTATATGGAATACTTGTGACAGTGTTTGTGGTTTTTGGTAGATGGTATGGTACATTTTAAGTAATTAAATTAAGTAATTAATTCATGTCATTGATTAGCTAAAGAAAGAAACCACAAAAAAACATCAGACAGAATGGCCACCCAGGACTTGCTGTTCATGCAGGGCTGATTGTGCCCCCCTTTCCCTCAGACATTTAGGGGGTCCTCCTTTTGACTGCTCCTGTTTCTCCCACCCCCCACCAGGCTCTCTGACCAGCGGGAGCAGGCGGCGTATCTCTTGTAAGGACCTGGGGCACGGCGACTGTGAGGGCTGGCTCTGGAAGAAGAAAGATGCCAAGGGCTACTTCACCCAGAAGTGGAAAAAGTATTGGTTCATCCTGAAGGACTCCTCCCTCTACTGGTACACCAATCAGAATGTAAGCACCTCCCACCAGCCACATGATCTGTTGAAAGCAATATGTCAAGTCAAGATACTGCTTTAGATATTGCCCATTTCATTCAGGACATGGTTTTAACACACATGTGCTCTCACCTGCCAAAATCTTCAGATCACTCGTCAGAAATTACAATCACCATGCAGCCATCTCTCATGGGAGTCTGGCTAAAGGACATCGAAAGTGACATGACCTCTCTCTCCTTGCTGTCCTCTTTTTCTGCTCTCTTTCATTACTTCCCTTTCTCCTCTCTCTGTCTTTCTCTCTCTCTCTCTCTCTCTCTCTCTCTCTCTCTCTCTTGCAGGATGAGAAGGCTGAAGGTTTCATTAGTCTGCCAGAGTTCAGGATAGACAGAGCGATTGAATGCCGCCGGAAATTGTGAGCGTTTTGCAATTTTCTTCCCACCGATTTTCTGTAATCCCCCACACCACCCCTCAGCTCCATATTCACAAATGGTCTACTTTCTCTTGCTCGCTGAATAATTCAGAGTGGATTTAATTTCCATGATTTAAAATAAAACTTCACACAGTGGGCGTGGCCTGCATGTTGGCACCAGGTGACGCAATGGTTACCATGATGTCATGTGAATGCGCCAATGAGAGAGGCCAGTGAGTGAAGCCACCTCCTCCCAGGGTGTTTGTACTGACAGGACCACTGTCTGACTCCCTTTCCCGGAGCTGAAGACAGATCACCCGGGCTGCACATTAAAAAGTGCTAAATTTAGCCATTAAAACAGACTGGCACAGGGCAGCGCCGGATGCCGTCTATGCCCCGAACAGGCTGCCCGTATTCTGGGTTCAGTTCACTGACAGGCGGAAAAATGCCTCCTGTCAACACACGTGTTTGTGTGTTTGTGTGTGTGTGTGTGTATGTCTTACACCCCCTTTCTCAGAGCGATGGTAGCCTGTCTGTCATTTCTCTCAGAGCTCTTCAGATTCCCCACAGGGGAGACAGAAAGGGTGGGGTAGCTTTAGAATTGTGGGAGGGGTGGAGTGGGGTTTGACTCTGTAATAATGACCTCTTCCAGACAGTCAGACTCACGCTGTTTCTCTTCCTGTCTTTCATAGTGCCTTCAAAGCCTGCCACCCAAAAATCAAGAGTTTCTTCTTTGCCACGGACTGTTTGGAGGAGATGAACAGGTATGCGGCAGCACACTGCTCAGTCTGTGACTGGCTCCGTTTCACAGCCTAAAACCTCTGTTCTGCTCCGTTCCTATCAGGGGCTTAAAAAGGGATGTTAAAACAGAGTGAGACAATGACTCAATCACTCATAAAACAGAGATTATATACACTGTAAAAAGGCACAGACAGAGATAAAGTGATAAAAGTCATAAAAATCTATTAACAGTAAAAGACTAGTAAAAGAGTGATCCAAAGCGAGCGTGTGACCCCAGTGTTTGTGCCACGTGCCAGTGGGTGCTGCTGCCCTGGCTACAGTCCTTCCTGCACTACACAGAGCGCACTCCCAAACTCACGTGAGTACACTCGACATTTGTGTCTGAAATGATAAATTACATTACTGCTAGCAAAGAGACATCACTTCAGTTAGTGTTATCATACTACGGGCCGTTTTAGTGGTCTTGAGTTTCCATTTGGTGCGAGGCAGACACTAAAGGGTTGAAAACCCCTCTTATTGGAAGTGATAAAAATATCCTTTTTTCCCTCTGACAAATTCAGCTGGAAAAGCACATCCGTACCCTACTTCACTTCACCTGCATGGGAGAAAGCTGCACTCACATAAATACTGCAACAGCACAGAAACCAGTGCAGTTAACACCTCTGTCAAATAGAAACCCACAAACATGAATAAGTCAGGTGGATGGAGAAGTACATTGCTTTTTTCTTTGGTGAAGAACATGTAAGTCAGTCATGTTGCTAAAAGAGCATCCATTCAGAAAGCTGGCTTTCCAGCATAACTGAAGGGCTAAATATTTCCAGTGAACCAAAAGTTAGTCAGATAAACCCCCTTCCCCAATTTAAAAGCATCTTTCATAAATACAGGTGAAATAGCAACCCAAAGCATGGTCAAATCCTTGCACTTGCTTCATTTCCATGCACGAGGAGCGGTTTTTAAGCCTTTCAGTTCACATTCTGTTTAACCGTCCTACTTTAAACACAGTACAATCATAGCACACATCAAGGGCCATCTTCAGTAAAGAAGAAAGAGTGCGGTGATTAAAGGGATACTCGTTTTTCCTGAGCAGTAAACAAAAGGAATTGTATGCTGTATCTCAGGTCTCTGTGATGGTATTGTCAGGCTGAAGTGAGTGTAGTTTTTGCAGTGCATCCATGTGGCCTATTAGGTGTCCTTAATTTACTTTTTAAGCATGTAGATCAACAGCAGAGGCTGTTTCCCTGTGATGGTGTTGATAGGAGCCTATTTTCATAATACCCTCTGAGGCGGTGTTCAGGATCTGCTTCTGTAAGGAGCTGTTATGTCTGCTAGGTCTGGCCTGCCCTCCTTATCCACAGCCCCAAACAAACACTAAGAAGGACATAAAAGTTATTAGTGAGAGAATGACAGAAAGATGTGAAAGCAAGAGGATTGGCAAGCAATACTTTTGAATGGAACGCAGTGAAATTCCTACCTGGTGTGTGATATGGGAATGTAGCTGTCCGTGGTGCTGAAAGCAGGGGGGGGGCAGGCAGAAGCAGAGTCCCTGCCCAGCCGGGCCAACTCCCCGGCCACATTAACGCAGCCATCGCTAACAGTTTCCCCTGCAATCTCTGTGACTAAATTTAGAGCCACGACAGGGAGACTATTAATTATTTAGGCCCACGTTTGTTTCGGAAAGAAGTTACTCTGACCTCTTTATTCTCTCTTTCAAGTTGCCTGTGCAGCTCTGAGGAGGCATTGCAGGCAAAGCAGGGGGAAGCACTGCAGGTTGGCAGTGTCAGGCTGTATCCAGCCACACCATCATCCAACTCACTTATGCCAAACTAGGAGAATGCTGTGGGAACATTTGTGAAGTGTGTTGTCCAATGCTGTCCACCTGGAAAGTCACAATCCAGAGAGAATTTCAGTTTTGAACGTGTTGCTGATTTGAAGCAATATTTTAATTTGGTAGTAAATAAAATTTGCATTTTGTGACTTCAGATCCATACAGATGACATATTTGAAATGGGGTATGATAATGGCCTGCAACATGTAGGGTCCGTAGGGTTTGGTCATGTCATACAGTGTTGTTTTTTAATTTCAACCCTCTGAAATGCCAAAGGATACCAGACTCCTGAATCTCCCGTCTTCTGCTTCCCATGTCATAAACGAGATGTAATGTCAAAAGCACACATCTGTGAGACTGGTCTGTTGAGGTCTGATTACTCAGTGAAGTAAAACGTATTGCAACAAAAAGCAAAAAAAAAAAAAACACTTTTGACATTTCTTCGTCTTTATATTTGTGGATGGAGACCATTTTAGGGATGTCCAGACTTAATGTGTCCATCAATATTTTCATATGTGCAGTGTGAAAAATTATCAATGTTTAAGCCCGATCTTCCCACTTTGGATGAGCAGGTAGGGGGGCTAATGGGGGTGTGTACATCATTCAAAAGCCTCACCAGTCTCCCCTGCCAAACAGGTGGATGAACCGGCTGGGACTGGCAGCCATTGGGTACACACCTGATGACAAGGTGCCACGCCCTGATGAAGGTGAGACAAGGAAGAGAAGTACATATCCTAAAAATCACAAGATGTAGTAAATAAAAATGAAGACACAACAGTGTTCCAACAGCGACTGGCTCTAATGATTCCAATAATGGTGTGATTGCATTTCTGTAAATTTATACCTTGCAGTGAGAGGTGTCTTTCAAGATGACAGTGCTCCATAGTGCTTTATGAGTTAGCCCAGTGTTTCATGGAGGATGCCCTTGAAAGTAAACACATTTCATGAATTTCTCAGTCTTTCATCCAGTAATGGTGACATGACTGACTTTCTCCTGGGAATGAGGTGTTGTATTCGTCCTGCAGAAGTCCAGGCACTGGTTGACTCTATGCCATGGTGCATGCAGGCCATACTGGCAACACATTTGTGTCCAACAGCATATTACGTGACTTTTAATTGGTGCTTCCATTTTTCTTTCACTGCCTATATGTGCACAAACACAATTTCTGCATATTAGAAATGCCCCACAGCACAAAAAGAGCACATGAAACTTGACCATTCAGCTCATCTTAGCTGATTGTTTCCCTGTAACCAGGACTGAATGTACCACCAAGCAAAGGACCCCATGATTCCTGACTATGCTACTAATACCATACAATTTATTTCAAGTTGAGTTTGCTCATTAATTTCAGATTACTGGAGTGAAAGTGATCAGGATGACATTGATGGCTCTATGACACTCAAGCAAGAAGGCCCTTCTTCAATGTGTGATATCTACCACCGCACCCCGTCTGTAAGTCCAGTTTGTCTTTACACACACACACACACACACACACACACACACACACACACACACACACACATGCACATACATACATACATACATACCCCCTCACTCATGCAAACATACATGCACACATGCACAAACACACACACACACAACACACACACACACACACTGGCTTATGCACACACAAGGTTACATATGTGTACACGCAAACACACTCACACACATGAATGCAGACTTTTTTTCTGGAGCCATACATATTATTTCCAGCTCTTTTGTATTGTCGTGCTGTGTTTTCATTTGAACAGAAGAATGATTGCTAAAGAAATTGTTGCAATCAGCCGAGAGCAAGGCTCTTAGCCTGAATAAAACATCAGAGCTGTGCTGCAGGCACAGAGGCTCCACGCTGCCTCTCTGTCTCAGCAGCGTGAGCTCAACCGTCACGTGGATCAGCCCCATAGCTCCCAGGCACTGACTCAGCTCACCACTAGATGGCAGTAGATGCACACCAGACATGAAGTGGTGCTCTACTTTGTTATTCCAATGCGCAGAACACAACAATACAGTGTTGGTTGTATTTTAAAGCCTTCAGCAATTTTTTCTATTTATTTAATCTGAGAAGATTTTTGATGTCACATTGCTGAGCAGACGCTTTTATCTATGGGATTTTAAAAAAGGCTGCATTTTTGCAAATATTAAATTAGACAGCTGGTTAATTACAGAGTCAGTGTGAATTCAAGTACAGCAGTCATACAAGACATGCTGGTTACCAGTCAGGCCTTTTTATGGCTGTATCTTTGTCACACTACTACCTACTTCTTCTCAAAATTCAGATTTAAAATAAAAATTGCAGAGAGATCTTTCTGAAGGCATAACCCTGATAAAGCCACACTAAATTCTGACTGTTTTCTCACTCTTTTTTACTCGGCCCTGTATGTGCTCCTGCCCTGCCTCCTCCTTGCCCCCCCATGTTTGTCTCTCTTGGTACGATCCGTCCACCTCCCCACCTCCTCAGGTTCGCAGGGTTAACAGCCGTGACCGTTTACCCCGGTCACAGAGTTCTGTGAACCTGGTCCGACGCACTCCTCCCCCTCTCCTCCCACAGGTGAACTCCTCCAGCCCCTTCCCGGAGCCCAAGCACGGGCGCCACTTCTCCAGCGAGTCCACGTACTCCCACTCGTCAGCGGAGGACTCGCGGCCGGACGGCGGGCCCGGCAGCGCCCACTCCTCCGGCTGCCGCTCCACGCACCGCGAGCGCCGCTCCTGGCAGGACCTCATCGAGACACCGCTGACTAGCTCCGGACTGCACTTCCTGCAGACCGTGCCGGCCGAAAGCGACTTCGGCGGCGTGGGCGGGTACGGCAGCATGGCGGGTGGTGGGAGGCTGGCAATGTCGCCTGATCGCAGACGGCAGGCCACGCTGCCCGTGCAGAGGAGGCACAGGCCAGACCGGGACGGTCCCTTCCCGCTGGTGGAGAGCGAAGAGCACGAGCTCCACCTGCACCACCGCGCCCATAAGCAGCGGAGCCAGAGTCTGCCGCGAAACCGTGAGGCCCCGCGAGGCCCCAAGCATAGCTTCCACCACCCCGCCGGGCTCTCCGAGGAGCGCAGCGAGGACGACGAGGTGCCCTTCCGCAAGCACAGCAGCATGGGAAGAGAGGGTGAGACATAGGAGAGACACAACTATGTTACATTAAACACAGACAGATCACGCAGTAACGCTCACACCCAGAAATTTGTGTTTCAACACACAGATTTGCGTGCAACAACACAATCATTTCCACACAATCACACACACGTATCTGTGCATACACATACACACATTTATGCTGATATGCACAGAAGTGTGTACAAATATGCACCCATACATGCAAACATACATGCACACACACACACACACACACACACACACACACACACACATATGTACACAGACTCACAGTAGTCATTTACAAAATGGAATATAATTCTGACATGCATAATATTTCCATTCTGCAATCTCAAGCCAAGTGATTGCCCCCTGCCTAAGTGGTTGCACCTCCCAGACACACTGGCTGTCTGTACTGGCCCCTCAGTTTTGGAGCAAACTTACCACCGTGGTCAGGGTGGCTGGCCATCTTCTGGCTCCGACAGACTGAGAACTCACCTCTTCAGACTGCATCTTGGTTTCATTCTCAGCTCCACCTGCCCCAGATCTTCTGTACCAAATGAGGTTGTGGCATAGTCTTCTATCTTATTGATTGGTACACTTGTTCGGGTGAATGCACCCATGCTCTCTCACATTGTAAGCCACTCTTAATAAGAGCTTCTGCCAAATGACCAAAGTCTTAACCCCTTACTCCAGTATTGGCCTGCAGAATGTCTCCCTCAGTCACTCAAAAGCTCCTCAGCATTTTTTACAGAACTCATGTTCAAATTCATTCTCAGGCTTTCATTTATTTCCACTGCTCTGGCATCAGGAGAAATTCCCAGCAACACCATCTTAGACCCTGGTGTTATGTTTTTTTCATTTCCTCTAGAAACATACTTTCCCGAGCGTTTTGTGATAACGTGACTGTACCATTTCTTTTGCTTGATTAATTGCATTGTTATGGGCTGTGGAGACCAAAGTGAAGAGGTTTGTTACATGGCTGCTAAAAAATGTAAATAATGACTGAGAGGACAGTGATAAGCCAATAAGCACTTCTACACACAGTAAGGACTGCCTGCCAGGGCATCCTCACTCCTTGAAAAACCTTGAAAGCCCTTGGGCTCAAAAATAACAACATTCTAACAGGGTACTTTCAGATGTGGGACTTTTCTTTGTTGAGTGGTATTGAAATTTAATAGTGAAAAGCTTGACCACTTTGTAAACATTCATTTTGACATTTCATTTAACGTATGCCATAAGAATTCACATTCTGAGTCAGGTTTATCCCGTGATAACATTTGTTTTCAGGATCATTCAGGCCATTGTTATATTCTTTTACTGACAATATAGAGCACCCATAGTTTAGCCTGCCATATAGTTTTGTATTTATTCTGTCATTTGGAAGAAGGAGACCTTAAAAGTTCTTTAATATTCAGCCAGTGGACTAAAAACAGTGCCACACTCCCATGAACTCATGTTTGCACATTAAGTACAAAACAATTATTTATTTTAAAAGAAGTCATGAAGGATTTTGCTTTTCACTTCTGGTTGGGGCCCAAATTCAACACATGACATGACTGACCTAATTATTCATTTATTTTCTGGATGGCTCCCAAAGCTTTCGCAATAGTCCCTGTCCCTTAATTCATTATTGAGAGTCATTTTTGTTATGCTTTTTTGATGACAAGGAACATGCCAATTTGGTTGCACAATTAGTAGCTATTTGGCATCTTTAACTGAATTAAAAAATGTGTAAATGAAACATTTGTTGGAGATTTATAAAGACAAAACCCTGGAAATTAAAGAAACCAGTATTTACAAAATAAAGATTAAAAAATAGAAGTTAAAATAGAACATTCTCTCCAAATTAAATTGTAAGTAAATGTTAATTAAATATACATGTTAACAATTATTTACTGTTTATTAGTTTATTGTTTATGTGATTGTGACAAATACACATAAATATGAATTACTGTAAAACAACAATTCAGTTCAATGTGTCAAAACAATTGTAGCTTATGCAAAGTTTGAATGCTTGTCTTATATGGGTTCAATTACATGCATATAAAAACATGGTTATGACGTGGGACAAAATTAATAGTTTGTCTGCCCTGTGAAGCGGTATCCCTTGGCCTGACTCTGTGTGGCTGTTCCCCCTGTCAGTGTGCGATCGTGAGGAGCGAGAGTTCGGCATGCTGGACGGCCTGCAGGAGCTGTACCGAACGCTGGAGCAGGCCAGCCTGTCTGCCTTTGGTGATCCCCGCCCTTCCACTAAGCAGGATTACCGCCGCAGCTTCATCAAGCGATGCAACGACCCTGTCATCAACGACCAGCTCCACCACGTCCGCGTCCTGCGCAGCACGCTGAAGGTACGCCGCCGGCCCACAACACACTGTTCCAGCACTCTGCAGTCATTTTCACTAGCAAGTCAAAGCAGAGTTGAAATTTAGGATGAATTAGGATCAGTCTTTACTTTTACTTCATAAGGGATGAAGTTGGGATATGGGCAGAGGAAAACAGATTCTAGATAAGCACTCTTACACTCAGATTGTTTATGAATATGGACCCTTGTGGAGTTCCACTCAGAATTTCCACTGCAATCAAATGAACTGTGTCTTTGTTTGTGGAAAATAAACAAAGGGCCAGATTAAATATATTAAATGAAATGCCCCTGAGTGAAATTTAAACAGCGTACAGCTATTTTTTCATTTTCCTTTAATTACATGTCTTGTGAATTTGCTGATTGCCAAAATTGATAAAAAATGTTGAATGAACAAAGATATAATTGCTGAATTTAATTATATGGGAAGGGAATAGGTTATTGGAAAGCACTGTGTGGTTAGTTTGATTCATGAATACCAAACATGGTGTATTATTTAAGAACAGAAAACTGTGGAAAGATGCTGCATGTAGTTTCAGTCCTTTCCATGGTTTCCATAGTATGTTTAGCTAATGTGCTGCTACCCTTGCGTCACTAATGTAATCTCTACATGAAGGCTGGTACAGCTATGTAAGAGACATGGTATTAGGAGGCAGCACAGCTTCAACACTGTATGACAAAGGGTGAACTCTGATTGGTTCGTTCTGTTCCCTGCCCTTCCAGGCCAAAGAGGCAGAGCTGGCCCTCATTAACCAGCTGCTGGAGGAGCCCAACCTGACCTCCAAGAAGTTCCGCGAGTGGAAGCAGCGTCACCACGAGCTCTTCATGGACATCTGCGAGTTTGGCTCAGGGGACAACGGCACGGCCGATCTCTCTCCCCTGGCCACACCCCTCATGTCACACACCCACTCCTTCATCGAAACGCACGTGTGAGATGCAGGAGTGGGGGCTGAAGGGTTGCAGGGTTGCCATGGAGTCACGCCGTTGGTAAACCCCTCATCCTCGTCCATATATTTTTTCCACTAAATACCCCTCTCCCCAACCCCTTTCTGATCCCATTCATCAAACAGACTGACCAACCAACCACTGTAATAATCTGTAAATACTGTATGAAGACCTAGAGACCTAAAGAGGAAGGAGAGTTCTGGTGTATATACTTTGGATTTAAAAAAATGAGTTAAGCCCCCGCAGGGTGCCCGCTGCATGCCTGAAGAGAAAGCATTACCCTTCATCTTCTGAACTGTGAACAACAAAATGGGGGGGAAAAATGATGGGGAAAAAAGAACAAGCTGAAGGACAAAAGGAAAAGAAAGGACAAAAACTTTGTATTTTTTCCATTCCTTCTCTTTTAAGATTTTCTTTCCTTTTCCTGTTATCATTCCTTTATTTTTGTATTGGTTGAGCTTAAAGCAGTGGGAGCACTGTAGCAGTACAATGGAAGCAAACCGTTTTCACCACAACACTGTACTTCTGTACTAAGATTTGCACCCACAGCACTCAGTAACTTCACAGATTTTTATATACATATATAAATATATTTATACTATTACCATTATTACTACTGATATACTCCTTTGTTTCTAAATAAAGATAGCTTGTGTTCAAAACCAGAGAATATAGAAGGGACTCCTACAAGTGCTTAGATTCTACTTAATACCATGACTCTGTTATTACTTCAGGGCAGTTTTCTGGAAATAATCAAATGAAAGAAAAAGATGCATTTCTTGAGGGTAAAACTATACAGACAAAAATAATTTAAAAAACTTTTAGCATTTGCCTATAATCGGCCACTGTTTAAAACTGTGAACTATCCTCGTGAATGCAATCTTTAGATTCTATCTTTCAACATTTCGTTTTGGAACATGACATGGCTTGAATCGTTACTTGTTGTGCTGACATGCACTTAGCTGGGGGGTCCCACCTCAACATGGAGAGAACTCCACTTCCCAGAGTCCTATTCACTTTCTGCGTATCCAATTTGATTGTTTGTCTTTCTTTTTTTATGTTGTCATTTGACTGCTGGGACACTTGTAACCTTAATAACATTTTATAAATTATCCATTTATGCAGCAGGCTATTTGTTAAAACAATTCAGGTGATGTATCTTTCATAACGGTAACACTTCAGCACCCTTGAATCTCCAAACTGTAGTTACAATACCAGTTAAATTTCTCATCACTATGCCATCTCACTGTCTGGCATACAAATGGTTCTCCAGCTGGGTTTTTAGCTCTAGCTTGGTATGTCTACTTGGTATGTGTGGCTGTGTGTCTGTGCGTGTATATGTGTGTTAATGTTTCTGTGGCTTCTTGGCCTTTTGTTCTTTGTTTGCACAAGAGAAAGTCGAAAGATGCACTATACAGTATGCACTTTCTGTATCGTTATCACAGCACCCAGCATCATTGCAAGATGAGGGACACACACCTGAACAGACCACAGAATGTGCCATTCACATGCAGATAGAGCAACTTCTGGTTGGTCAGCTATCTAATGGTTGGTACGGCATTGGAGAGAAGCCAGGAGTGTAAAACCGGCCCTCTTTACCACTGTCACATTGTAGTGTCTAAAAACTGCAAAACATTTTATGGATTTGTCCTTGATGCTTAAACTTTGTCAGGGATGGCAAAATCTTTGCAAAAGATGGGCAGAAAGATGTGCTCTGAACTGGGCCTGTGTTGATTAACAGCGGTAATTGGTGATCCCCATCTACATACACCCTGTTATATCCATAAAGTCCCAGCCACACCTGGAAACCTACGCAACAAACTTGGGAAATCACAAATTGTCTATCTGTTGAATAATTAAAAATATTTATTTCATGATTTCTGCATATCATTTTGAAATAGTATCCATTTATGCACATCATAAATGCTTTTTATTTGAGAGTAACTCATTTCTTTCAGGTGGTGAAAGAATGTCAAGAATTACTGTTTCTGACGGTGTGGCCTTCATCTGAGTTTTAGATGTAAAATCAGGGACTGTCTGCCTGCAGTTATCATCTGTATATGCCCTATGTCGATGATTTGACATAATACAGACACATCTCCTTTAAAATGTCAGATGAAAACAGAATATGACTGCTGTGTGAATTGCCTGTGTTGAGGTATAATAGATGAATATATTTTTTTTATGTTTGTCAGGTTGACACTGTAGCATACAAACCCACATACATATGTAGGCCAGATTGTGGGAAAAACAAAAACTTCAAATGAATCCTGTCTTCATGCCAAGGAATGGATCTATCCATAGAGTCAATCCATCCAACAACCCCTTCCAAATCATCAGAAAAGATTTACAGGGTCTGTCAGATTTACAGGTGATTGCTTCAGCTGAAAACATTGCTTTAGTGAAGCTGAAAGCAAAAAGCTGCTTTAGTCAGAGTGAGCCAAATCAGAAGTGTTCTTTTCCAGAATAGTGTTTTATCAGATTTACTGGATACACAATCAGGGATCAAATCTTACATGATTTGCATTTTATATGATGAACGAAAACACAGGGGTCTTATCAAATATATTGCAAATAATAAACAAATGAAACTATAACCCCAAATGAATTAGACCTCATTGCAATATATTGAATATATTAGTACTATAATTGGATAATGGGCAATGTGCATTACTACTATAGAGAAGACAAGTATGTCAGATTAATTAGGAAATATTGGAAGTAGTATATACTTGGAGTGAGTATTCACAGCGAATGAAGCGATTTGTTCTCTTTTATTTACATGACCCATTTTAGTATTTCTAAATAATTTTGTGTTTATCCTTTTCTGTCTGTATTTCACTCCTCTTGCTAGCCTATGGTTTTCTTAACGGAAAGTACTTTTTGAGGAAAAAAAAAAAAAAATTCCCATAAGCATTATATTCTATAGCAGACACATTCATCTAAGGGAGCTTACACTACATAACACAACTAAAATATATCTAGAGCAGAGTTTGCGCAATTCAATTTAATTGTTGTGTGACTATGTAAGCTTTACTACTGGAAGGGTTTATAGTTTAAATACCCATAGTTTTACAAACTATAAATGAGGGTGGCTATATCTGTCCCAGAACCCCTTCAAAAGGTCAAAAGTGAATTTAGCACAAGGTTAAAGTATCCCAGCTGTGAGTGCACCTATAAGTCACTGCCCCCTTCAACAAAATCTGCGAACAGTTCCCTGTGTGGCCCCTCCCACCCTTTAAACCAATCACCACCACCCACAAGCCCTTGACTGACAGCAGCACAAAGACACTTGTCCTTCTGCACAGAAGTGTCGACAGCAGACTCATGGAGCCCTCTGGTCTTCCTGGCTTTCATTTAATACCACTCCATTTAATTTTGTCTGTTTTTCTTTTCCTTAGTGACCAGGACAAAAAGAAATTGAATATGTTTAATTTTTATTTAAGGCCACACTGCCTCGCTGCTGGTTTCTCTATGTGTTGTCTCAATCTTCTGAAATCTGTCCAAATGGGATTCCACTGTGTGTTATTGCGGGGTGTAACCTCAAGGTATATTGCACAGGTGTGTAAGATGTAAGTTGCACTGCGACATTAAAAAAGGAACATATTGCTCTTTTTTCAAAGATACTATAAACTGTTATTCTGTACATTATCTGATTTAAAAATATATAAGAAAGAAAATATACATTTATTCTTCCTAAAATTCAAAAGTAGCCTTTTTTGCTTTCAGATATAGATATATAAATATATATATAGAAATGAAAGATTGTAAATCTTGTTGTAAAACTTTGACTTCAATAAACTGAATCCTCTGCACTATAACATTGTTTTTGTGGTTGGAAATTCTTTCCTTTGAATGCATGTAATCAATCAATCAATCAATGTAAAAATTGACCTCACCACAATATGGTGAGTATTGCATAATTAGTACAGGAAATTGGGCAATGTACAATATGGGTAGAAAAAGCTGTTTCAGCAGGATATACACAGGTATATGAACATTTAAATCTATTCTGTTTGGACAAATACGGATGAAAAGAATAGTGTCCAAGTAATGAAAGCAGCATATACTTCAAGGATGACTTGTAGACAGTCATTTTCAATAATACATACAGTACATGGTCCATTCTGGTTATCTCATTCGGTGTTGTTTTTATGATTTTCTGTCAGTATTTCTTTCCCTTTGATTGCACAAAGATGGCTGTCTTAACTGAAGTAGTTCTAGAGGAAAAAAACACAAATTTTACACTTGCATGAATTTGTCAGTAAACTCTCACAAAAGCAGTGCAGAATGACCAACAGCCATGGTAGCTATTGGCCAGCTCAATCGGATAGTGCAGATAGAGACCCAAAGTAACCAGTATGTAAAATGGTCTATGCCCCACAAGAACATCGTCTGAAATCGAATATACACCCTGCTATTGTCCTTTTGTTCTTCCAATTTTGCAATGTAAACACAATCATGGAAAATTGTAAATAATTGTAGTTATCATAATAAGCAACTAAGTATTTTGGGAAAAATATAACAGTGAAAGTAACGTATATGTTTTTTTTTCCTTTGTGATTTTGCAAACTTTAATATTCTGCATTTGTAATGCTTGTATGTTTCAGTGAATCGACGTTGCCGGTTCTATTTGACACGAATAACTACTACGCATTTACCATAATGACGATGACGGAATTTCGTCCCTCTCTCGCATCCGTAGACAACGTGTGGTGGGAGGGACCGCGATGGCTTCCAAGGTGAGTTCTGTGCTTATTTGAAAATAATGAAATTGTTGTTGTTGTGCATGATGTACGGGAACTCATTAAAATGTTATTTAAAATACAAAGAACCCTGATAAGAAATTATATTTTATGAACAGAAATAAGCCATGCAATTATCGAATAAGGCTTGGATTATGTAAGACGCTAGCCAATACAACGAAAACTGATCAAGTCAAGTAACATTTGCTGAACTCGTCAATTTTGTTTCGCTAAGCAATAGTGTCACTCGTCACAGCAGCCTATTCTGTCCTGCTTTAAGTCAGCCTAACTAGTGAGTGAGCTAGACATTTGGACAGACAGTTAGCAAGCTAGCTAGTTAGTATCCTTACGTGTCCAACTACAAAGACAGCCACAAGGCTCTCTTTGTTTGCTCGAGAACGAACTTTGAAGGTAACGTTGACATTACGTTAAGGTGATAGCTTATCGTTAGCTGACAGTTGTGCTTTAAACAGTTAGTTATGCTAGAGTTCTTTGATAGAGGGAAAACGTAACGGACATGTCTGCATATTGCTGCTGAAGCAAGCAAACACACTACACCCTAGAGGCCAACTGGCTACACTTTGACTTTCAGAAAAGAGCACATGCACGCTGGAGAGAACCGACTACCAGCTAAAAGTCTACATATTGATCCTATCACTGTTATCTTGTTAAGTCTGTTGGCACAGGTATTGGTAGCAAACAGCTTAATGTGTGCTAAACACAGGTGGATGACTTGCTTTCACTTTCACACATAGCTGGCTAATCTATATTGATTAAAACAGATCAGCAACGTTAAATCAGATCAGACAGAGTGGGTAATCGCTTTCAGCGTTGTCACTGAGAGTAGTTCTCGCACTTAGCTAGATGCAGTAGATGGGGTTAACCTCTGCTTGGGGGTAACGTTATCCTTTGCTGAAAAACTAACCCTAACGTGGATTTTGCGAAGCAGCCTTCGAAGACACACTGAGTACTTAGTTTGAAACGCGCTTATGCAGATTCTTGGCCCAGTTCCTACAGTAGTAGTTAATTCTCGCCACATTTGGCAGAACAATTAAGCAAATCTGGCCACACATTACCAGATGGTGATAGTATGGTACTTGCATTAAATATCAGTTTTTATTATTATTTTGACAAGAATGCAATAACAATTGTTTGTGTCTTCAGACAGCAAAGTTAGCAGCACTGCCAGCAGTGCTTGGATTTGCCTCTGTGCGTGTGTACGCCTTAAGTGAAGCCAAGGCAGAGGACCTGCTCTCTCCACAAGAGGTACAAGGGAAACGCATACATGCATATGAATCCATACAAAATGAAATGATTACATTTATTCATTTATTATTACATTTATTCATACTTTTCAGTCACATTTATTCAAATTACTGCAGCTACTTTCTTTTGAATAATTAATGCGCATGCTTTAAGATGACCAATCATTTTCTCTTTATCGATTTCTGCATCCCTCTCACTCTCAGCTGTCTGTGTACACGCCGCGGCCTCAGCAGCTGCGGTTTGTGGAGGACCAGCCGGGGGCTCTGCAGCAGGGGCTAGGCGTGGTGAGGCTTGGGCTGCAGCCCTACATCCGCTCCCTAAAGGTAACCATGACGCCCGATGGTATGCCACGCAAAGGGACCGTTTCGACAACACAAGCTAGCCCCCAGTAGGGGTTGTTTTCAGGCTCATCCAAGCCCCACTGCCTTCCGTGGGCCTGCAGCACCTTGTATGCAGGGTTGATACACCAGAGCGCCCAGGATTATTATTACAGAACAGGGCTCCAGATGGCGCCTAAAATGGTCACCAATGCGACTAACATGTTTATTTTGGGACTATTTTTCCTGCCAGTCGCCAGTGGCGACTGCCCCCCACAACACAAAAAAAAAGGAAAAAATGGTGAACGCTCTCATCTCCTCCTGTGTGTTCCTGCTCTGCTACACTACCAGGTGTACTCCTGTACTGCCCTGTTCTGTCCAAAATGATTGAGGCGTACATGGATGCAGAGAAGCAGTGTTTGTTTTTTAAAACTCACCCCAGTGGCATGCTAGCTAATGCGAACAATATAGTTTCATTCATTCAATGACAGTTACGAATTACCAGTAATGTCCCTGTGAAAAAATAACTGCTTAAAACGTAATTAAACTAAATTTTATTTGACCACCCTCAGCGGCAATAACTGCAACGAAACACGCGTTGGTCTTCAAGCGTGAACTGCTCTTTTCAGCTCCTGCCACAGCATCTCTGTTGGGTTCAAGACAGACTAGGCCACTTATTTGTGTCATAATGGAATTTTGACCATTTTTGCCTTTCGGTAATATCTCCGAAGTCATGTTATGACACCTGCTAGCTGAGTCAATATACTACAATTGATTTGGCTACCTTCGAGTTTTGCACTCCTAATAGACCTGCTTTTGAGTCATCCTAAGCACAAGGGTTTCACTTTGGTGAAAATTGTGCAAGTGGCTTTTTGCCTCTGCATTTTTCTTGTTGTGCTGCCGGCATGCTACCTGAAACAAGTTTGCGGGTGTCATTGCAGTCATGCAGTTTTTTAAATTGGTTGTAGGATGTTGCATCTGTTTGCGAACATGGAGCCCTGTATGTTTTTCTAGGAGAACAGCGGTTTGCGCCGTGCCCCTTCTTGAGGTACAACTTTGCCTGTCTTTCTTATCGTAGAGTCACTGATCTTAGCTGATGATAAAGAGGCATGCAGTTCTTCAGAAGTTTGTGGCTTGCTGGAGTCCTAGAGCCTTAGAAATGACTTTGTAACCTTTTCCAGACTGATACAGCTCCACAACTTTTTTCCTCAGTTGTTCTAGGAGTTCCTTTGAGTTCCATTGTGTGCCTGTTGAGGTGACTACTTCTTTTTGATGGCAAGGTTTCATACATACAGCAGAGCTGGTTGCAGCCAAGTCTAGCTGTGGTCAATCACCTGAATATAATTTTCAATGAAAAATTTGTTAATTTCTTTGTTTTATAACTAAGGGGGCAATTATGTTTTCATAGAGGCAATATGGGTAATTGGTGACTATTGCATGAATGAAATAATAATGTAAAAACTATGTTTTATGTTTGCTTTGGTTTTCCTTGTCTCATATTATTTTATTTGATTATCTGAAACCATTCAGTGAGACAAATATGCAATGAAAGAGGAATTTAAGATTTATTTTATTTCATATGTGACATGTAAGGCGATTTTGGCTCCTAAAAATTGATTTGGCTCCTAAATAATTTGGGTTTAGGAGCCTATGGCTCCTAAAGATTATTGTCTGGAGCCCTGCAGAACCAGACCAACCAAATCACAAGTGTGTTGGGTTATTTATATGATGTGTTGGATGCTAACAACTGTACCAGTACAGGTCCAATTGTCAGTAGTGTAAATGTCAGGTATCAGATGTGTTGTACCCAGCCTTTATAGCAGAGAATACTAATTCTCAGCTCCTTTCCCTAGGATGCCTTCATAAAGAAAGGAAGGTGGGGAATGCAAACGTATTATAATAAATGCATTTTAAAGGGAGGCTAAAGAAGAAAAAAGAAGTACTAAAATTTAGGGTAATCACAGCAGGAAGAGAAATAACAAACAAAAACAAAATTGCAAAAAGGTAATAAGATGGAAAAAAAAGCAAGGGGGAAAATTGCTCTCCAAACAGTGTTGCTCTCAAGAATCAAAACACTTTATAGTTATTTATTTGGAATTGCCTAGCCTACATGCTAATTAAGACAGTCATGTAGGAACTTGTCATTATCGTTATCATCTTCAGTCAAGTCTACTGAGATGCTGGTTGTTTACACTCTTTCTTGTGGGGAGATCTTGTACAATCCTGAGTTTTTTTCTGTGCTCCAAGTAAATAACGCAACACTCGTGGCTCCATCCTCAGAACATTAGTTCTGTCCCATCAAACGGTGCCTTTCATTGTGCTGTTTTTCTCACTTGGGTTCCTCAATAACCCTTAATCTGCCTGTCCATGTTGTCCAGCTTTGCACATTGAAAACCATTGTCTTTCACACCCATGGCAAAGGACAGCAGTAAAACAGATGAGGCAATCTTCATATTTTCCAAAAGAAGATAAGGTGTGTGTGTGTGTGTGTGTGTGTGTTTGTGTTTGTGTTTGTGTTTGTGTTGTGTGTGTGTGTGTGTGTGTGTGTGTGTGTGTGTGTGTGTGTGTGTGTGTGTGTGTGTGTGTGTGTGAGTGTGAGAGAGAAATTATGTCCAGCTGTACTCAAAGGTCATATGAAATTATTTGTAAAGATTTTATACTCCTCTGAATTATATGGTGATTACAATTATAATTAAAGTTGCTGTTATAATAAACTATATTGTAATATACTATTTCAAGAAATACAGCAGTACTGTTCTGGTGACCATGGTATTACTGTGGCATTATCACATGATGAGGGATAAGGCAAACGAACCCCAGAAATTGTCCACAAACACACTGTATATGCCTGAGAGCTGAAAACACCTGCAGTTCTTGCCAGTGATAGCAGTGGCTCTCTCCATCCTTTGTCTCCTTGTCTTACTGGAAGAATGATAAGGTTTCCCACCTAATTAAATAGATGTGAATATGTACCCAACATCTGTAAAATGCTGCTTTTCTCTGTGTTGATTTTCACTTTGTCAGTACAGGCCAGCTGTCAGTGCACATAGTAATAGGAGGTGTAAATATAGATGTTCATACTGATATAATTTATCTTCACAAAAAGTTTTTCTTTTTTCAGAATGCCTGTGTCACCATTAAGATAGGTGCAGTGAATGTGTACCATGCTGGACAAGGTGAGGAAAAAGCTACGCTTTTGAGGGAAAAAAAAGGTCTTTTGGAACTTTTGCCTGAGAATCAAAGCGTGATGTGATGTTTAACCTTTACTCTTTGTTTTCCAGATGCTTATGAGTATCTTAAAGACCCTCCTGCGGGCTTTATTCCCAGGGTTAGCGTGATCACTGTGTCTGGTTTGGCAGGCCTGATTCTGGCCAGGAAAGGTAATTGGCTTCTTCTCAAGCATAAATAACTTAATGTCCTATGTTGCTCTCTCTCTCACTTAGTACATTTGGGGTAGATGTGTTTTAGGTTTTAGATTGAATCAGGATTTTTGTGAGCAGTGCAATTTAATAGACAAAGAATGTAGTAATTTACTGCTTTCAATTTGTGCTTCATATTGATTTTGTTTTAGAGCAGGTGTGGGAGAATATTATTTTTCTGTTGCAGTAGTGATGTGATTCCGAGTGCTCTAAGTTCTATGGTGTAGCTACACCACCTACCTCAATGGCAGACATTTGGCATTTAGCCTGGTCCATGTAAAAGCAAGCACATTTTTCACACTTTGTTTTGCACTTAGGTGGTTTCTGTTAGGGCCACAAGTTAGAATCTGACTGGCATGTGTGAATGCACTTTGACAGTCCTTTCGCGTGTTTGCTCCGTGGGAGCCATGATTGAGTGGGGAAAAGTAATCTCTCTGTCCGTTGCGTTTTGGTCAGGAACTCGATTGAAGAGGATCGGGGTGTCCCTGGGACTTGCCACTTTGGGCACGGCTGTGTGCTACCCTACCCAGACAGTGGGGGCGCTGAAGGTAGACCTTTTCACTTTGATCGGTTTCTGCATCCTTATTCTTTTCTGACCCCTCTGACATGCAAAGAATCTCATTTCCATTGGTAACTGGGCTTTCATCTGTCCTTAATTTGTCTTGGAGTCTACTCTCAGTCCTGTTTTGTTTATTTTTATACTGTTCCTCTTTTTCTCTGTCACATTGTTCATTCGGTCTCTCCATCCCCAATCTCTCTGTCACTCTGAACGAGGGCAGAGGGGTTTTCTTTGCAGCATTTTAGGGGACTTGTGGCCATGTTTCTGTATTTGGTGGATGTACCATAAGTTTGAAGTATATTGGAATAAATGAAATACTGTGCATTATAGTATAGGAGCATCTGGAGAAGAGTCCCTACCTCTCAGTTTCTTTCTTCCCCTCCAGATAACAGGGAGGCAGGCTTACGCAGCCACCAAGTGGGCCAGCTCTTCTGTAGCCTCCCTGTGGAAACCAAGTCCTGCCAAAGACGTCATCGCTTCGTCTGCGAGCCCTGAGGTACGATCCCTACGTCCCAGGTCACATCAGATCTGTGAGAGCAGCCAAAACAGGGCTGGCAAGTTTCCCAAAAAAAAAAAAAAAATACATCAGAATGTGCTGTCTACATTAAAACGGTGATTAAGAAATGATATGACGGCTTCCATAACAATGAGTTATGAGTGTGGTTAAACTGTGCACTCAAGCTTTGACATTTTGGAAATCTGACATTTTTACAGCAGCCGTCAGCAGTTGTTGTAAAACTGGGCAGTTCACACTGAACAGAAATTGTTCTGAAAACCCTCTGAAATCTAGCAGGCTGTAGACTTTTTGATTTGAGCTGGCATTAAGGAACAGGAGCCATGTGAGAATGTGTGTCTACAGCCCTGCAGGAAATGACCCTCTCATTCATTTATTTGTCAGATATAACTGACAAATACAACACACAGTTTTTTTTTTTAATGTAGGACATTCCACCATTTCTTGCACTGGGCCAGATTAAGCCTAAGCTGCTTTCAACTGCAGTTCCAGGACAAATTAAAAACAAAAAGTGTAATGTGGTGACACTGCACATAGATGTTTATATACACGTTAAAAAGATTAAAAGACATGTCTATGTTCCATTGACTCCTACAGGTGGCACCAGTGCCAAGCCCTGAACCTGAAGTGCCACCAGCGAAGCCCGCCCCTGAAGCTGAACCGACCCCGCCACCTGCAGAAGAGCCAGCCCCTTCACCCCCAGCAGAGGAGACCTCGCCAGCCCCTCCCCCTGAGGCAGTCCCCGCCCCTGCCGAAACTCCAGCTGCCCCTGCGCCTCCAGAGACTGCCCAGTCTGAAGAACCTGCACCCCTAAGCCCTGTCCCAGAACCAAGCCCTGAACCTGCATCTCCAGGACCTGTCACAGAGGCGCCGTCAGTCGAGCCTCCAGTGGACTCCCGTCCAGGTAAGCCTGGCCAGTGCCCCATAACCACAGTACTGTGGGGGTTTATGTCGGGTCAAATCTGTGGATGCAAATTTGCTTCAGTTGTGTGAGGTGATAGATATTTTGCATAACGTCCAGGGTAATCAGAAACTTATTGCGGGTAGCATCAGTCTCCTTGCTCTATAAATGTGCTAACTAGGTCTAATGCTCTTCATGCTAAAGCTTTCCACGCTCTTTGTGCTTCGGCCTGTTCAGTCACTGCACAAGATTTGAGGCTTGTTTTTGTGTGGAGCGCTACTGCTCTAAGTTTGTAGAAAGCAGTGCTGTTCAAAGCAATAGACCCATCCACTTTTAGGATACAAGCATTGTGGGACTAAAGAGGAAGCTGAGTTTTAAGCCAGTTTTCCAATCAGAAGCCATGAAACACAGAACGCTACTGGGTTTGACAGGATTGACAGTTTGCATCACATTGTGCGCCCTCTGAGAGTCTGATTGGTGTCTAAGCTGCGTGTCCCTGGGGTGATGGTCACTGCTACAGTACGCACTGTTCCCTGTCAGTACAGAGAGTGTGTTCTGGACATGCCTCTGTCCAGCTGAGGACCAACCCACTGCGCCGTGGCTCTCAATGTGGGACAAATGACAAATAGTGTATATTTTCAAGGCCAGTGTAGACCACTTGTGGGTGGAGCCAATATTCTTGGTTTTTGCATGCACTCATCTCATAATAGACACAGGATAAACATGCTGCTCCTTGATAACCAGGCATTTTTGAATTAAGAAAGCAGACTCTCATATTCTTTTAAAAGCACTTTATTGTAAAGTTAAGAAGAACCACATTTTCCTCTGTCATTTGTATAGCCCGATATATAAATTCCCTTTCATATCAATGTGACAATTACTTCCTGCCTGTCACTCATCATTGACCAAAATTATGATACATGTTTCATGTTGGCGTAAGCAAACAGGAAAGGAGAGTTTGTTAAGCTGTACCGGTAAAGAACAGCTTTGTCACTCCCTCAACAGAGCAAAGCGCTTCTTCTGCTGACCCGCTTCTGACTCCTGCTTCTGCTGTGGACCCTCCCCCTGTAGATGAGGCTGCCTCCAAGGCCCCTCCCCCTGTAGAGGAAGCTGCCCCTCAGGCCCCTCCCCCTGTAGAGGAAGCTGTCTCTCAGGCCCCTCCCCCTGTAGATGAGGTTGCCCCTCAGGTCCCTCCCCTGGTAGAGGAAGCTGCCCCTCAGGCCCCTCCCCCTGTAGATGAGGCTGCCCCTCAGGCCCCTCCCCCTGTAGATGAGGCTGCCCCTCAGGCCCCACCCCGTGCAGAGGAGACAGGCCCTCAGGCCCCTCCCCCAGTAGATGAGGCTGCCCCTCAGGCCCCTCCCCCTGTAGATGAGGCTGCCCCTCAGGCCCCTCCCCCTGTAGATGAGGCTGCCCCTCAGGCCCCTCCCCCTGCAGAGGAGACTGGCCCTCAGGCCCCTCCTCCTGCAGAGGATACTGCTCCGCTGCTTGCTGCTTCTGACCCCATCACTGCTTCAGCTCCAGTAGAGGAGCCTGCTTCCTCGCCTGCTGCCGCTGACCCCGCCTCCGTGGAGCCCTCTGCTGGTGAGCCACCCTCCAGGGAACTGCCCTCATCAGCAGCCCCTGCAACAACGCCAGTTCTCACTTCATTGTTTGTCTCAGCAAATTGCCAAGATTTGTGGAACATTTTGAACAAACTCTCTTTTATTAATTAATTTTTTCCCCAACCAATCACTGCACTCATCTTTGTACTGGGCCTGTTCTCCCTCTTGCCCCTTCTCTCATCCTTTCTCTGCACAGAGGTTCCAGAGAAGGCCCGGTTCACCCCTGACCCAAAGCTGCTGGACCACGGCCAGTCCAACCCAGAGGATGCTGACCTGTACAGCACACGCAGCTGAGGGGAGTCGACTGAGCCAACAGAGGGTGGGGTGGGGGGGGGGGGTTGAGGGAGGGGTGGGGATAGGTACACTACTGCCAAAGTTTACGGGTCCATCACACTGCAGTGTGGTGTGTCAGCTACTCCGATCCGCTGCAGGCGCCTTGGTGTTCAACCCATGTGCTTTAGCCAGGGAACAGCTCATCCGCTCGTTGTGACTTTCATTCTCCTCTCCCAGTCATCCCCGTGATGTCTATGGAGGCGCCTGTAGCTAACAACCAGATGCCATTCAGTCTAAACTATGACATCTTCATCTCCTCACTGTCAGCCCCCCGTCCCCTACAGAGTTAGCGATCTGCAATAGGGAAACCGTCCAAATAACCCATGTCTTGTTGTCCAGGTAACAGGTCAGTGGAAAAATTCACTTAATCATCTCAACACTGCCACGCCTCACAGAGGCAGAAGCCGCAAGCCTCATCGCCAATCAGCTTTCACCACACAGCCAGGAAATTAAATCTATCAGGGATCTATGCAATTCTTTTCCACTTGATTATTTTTGCAGTTTTTTCTATTTATTTAAATAAAACACTTCCCCAATAGAGGGAGAAATCAGAGAGGAAGGAATCAGCTGTGATGTCATCACAGGAAGCTGTCCAGAGGTAGAAGGAAATAAGGGTGTGCCGTCTCCTTGTGTCTGGGATTTTGAGAATCTGTTTGTTCTCTGTGATTCATTTTCAGGATAAGAGCAAAGGGAAGTTTAGATGGGGCATCGGGCAAAGTTAAGTCTGGTCCACTTGCACTTATTTCAGTCCTAACTTTCCATACCGGCACTCATGGTAATCAGTAGTGTACAAACAGTGGACAGCAGCATGTCCTTGTGAATCATTTGAATGCTAAATTGCCTATTGAGGTATCAGTATTGGGAGATTTTTTTGGAACTCAAATATTGAAGGAACTCCATGTACACTGCATTGCTGATCAGGCATCATGTGCACTCAATGTACAGCGCAAGTACATCGCTGTATGGATTTTAATTTATATTTGCCTGTCAGAAATGGGTACTTGAATTTGAGTACATGAGGTCTTTGGCAGTATGACATGTGACGTCATGTTTAAATTTGTGCAACACCGATTACTTCTCTGTGGTGTACATTTGGTATTCAGATGGCTCTTAATTATTTGGAGTTTCTGTGTAGTGTCTTTGGAAAGGCAAGAGGGTACAGTGAATAAAAACCTTTTAAATGTTATGTTCTGATGTGTTTCATTTTCTGCAAAAGTCCAGTAGAGGGTGCCAGACACTCAAAAAAGCGCTCAAGTAGCGTTTAGGTTGAAGGCCTGCATTGGTAGAGGAGGAACAGCAACAGTAACCATCTTAGATGTTAATAACCTTTCATTTGTAACATATAATTTGTAAGTACTACATCAGAAGTAGCAGTAAATAAAAGTATAGAATGTGAACATGCTCAGTGTTTAAAATGCAGAGGAAGTACAGTGGCCATTTTAAGCATTAAAACTATGCTATAAAAAGGCATTTCAGGTTTAAAGACTCTTAACAATTTAATGGCCCCAGATATCCTTATTTAGGCAAAATATTCTGAAGCTGTGGTTCTTGGCTCCAGAAGACGATGTCAGACTGAGTGTGTTTCATGGTTAGGTGACCCAAGTTGACAGAACTGAGATTTCTTTAAATATAGTGACGTATCAGGTCCCACAAGGCCCTCAATATCAGCTGCAGTATTTTGGACTTAATCCCCAACTACATCAGGTCGGCATAACTGATCCAGAAGTGGCGTAAGCCTCCAGTGAACTGCGCAAATAAATATGTATCCATAATACAGTCCGTAATACACTTCAGCATGGACCTGTCCATAAAGGTCTTTGAGATGAGCCTCACCTTTCATTATCCATGTTCCCAGGAACCTCCTTTATGAAACTTGATATTAATTCTAAATTTGAGCATACTCTCAAAATGATAGTCATGTCTGTTGTAAAATGTTTTGCTATTTTGGTTGCCTGTGCGAGATATATTCACAGTTTTAAATCATGTTTATTCTGTAGTTAATGTATGTAATTGTAAACTCTGTGCTCTGTAAGCACCTTTAATCTGCCTGGGGTAGTGTATTTATGAGCCATTTATCATGATCAAACAAGAACACTTGATAGTGACATTGCTGGCCATTCAATCCAACAGCTGCCAAAGCACTGTGTTTATGAGAGCTTGCAATCACAGCTATCTCCCATCAATAACGCAGAATTGAAATTTATCCCAGAATGGAGTAATTTTTTTTAGATTAGTTGTTGATGATATCACGGCTTATCAGTCTGATGTGTTCATTGCATTGTCATATTAGCCTTTACATTATGGTTATTCACAGTGCTGAATCAGTCACATTTTAACATTGTACGATGCATTGCATTCTTCCACTTTGCTCTCTCACTGTTGAGATTGATGTATGAGGGCCTCCATACTAGATGTCCACCTGCTTCTCTCAAAGCACTGGATGCAGGCTTTCCTTCTTGAGCGATGGTCAAATTTCCCAGGAGATCAGGGAAACACCTTAATAGTGCATAATTATTGGTTGTTTGGTGTTTCAATTGTTTTATCCAGACCAAGGTTGCAGAACTACAAACCTGAGATGGTGGTGTGAATGTAGAGTTTTGGTGTGTTTCAGATGTCACCACACCTTGTTTCCAAGGCCTACTTTAGCTGCTGGTTTACAGGAAATTACCAAAATCTGTCCATAGTGTGGGCCTCCCACACAGGTGCTGTGCACTCTTGCTCTAGCCTTTCTACGGTTTGTTTCATGAGGCACTGGATAATTACTGCTTTCACTGCATCTGAATGTTTCAGCTGAACAGTCCAAGCTGAGCTCCAGATAAGAGCAGATAATTGTTTTGCAGGCACGGTTGCAGCTTTTCCTTTGTTTCCACCCTGTGTGTGTGCCTTTGGCCATAAATGATCAGATAACCAGGGTGACGGTTAAAGGAAACCCACAGAGAGATACAGGTTGCTCAGTGCAAGTCTGGCAGGAGAGGAGTAACTGTTTCAGTAAGTGTGCCTGTATTCATACAGTATCTCAGAGCTGGGTGAGACTTTTTCCAATCACATTTTTACAAGTCAAAATTCCAACAAACACACATAAAATTGAATTAATTTATCAGAGCATAACTACTGTGCAATTTATTTTAAACAGAATTTATTTTATGCTTATACTATTAGGTCCTCTACTATTCTGTCTTGAAAAAGTGTAGGTGCCTACAATTGCTATCATTGTTTGCTGTAGCAGTGCATGTGACATTTTTCAATTTGCAGTTCTGATGCCATTTCATTGGTTGTTGAACATATGCTCTTCCTGTGAGTTGCTTCAGTTGCTTTGAATTATAATGTTTCATTTTGCTTATGCAAGGGCAGCGGGGGAGGTGTGCCAATATACGGACTGGCCCGGTCATTAGGAACTGTCCATAGTTCTGAATGACACATGTTGCCTATCTTACTCAATAAAATGATGCATTATGGGATGGAAGTAACATGGCAGATGTTCAGCTGAGTGGATGGGCCATTGTTCTGTACCTTTGTTGTTCTATTGCAACTGCCACATAATAAAGGAATTATCTTACTGCCTATTTTTAAAAAACAAATAAAAAATAACCTTCCAGACAGCCACAGGTCAAAAATCGTATGTGCTATATTAATTACAAGTTAAATTGCAAAACAAAAATTTCAAGATGTAGTCAATACATTAAGCACTTGCATGAAATTTTCCCAGATGGAAACCATGCCGAACACAAAATAGCCCCAGAATGGCACAGATTGTGCTCGTTCTAATGTAAACATAGCCTCTTGGGGTCAAGGATTATCCCATTTTGTCTTGTGGGAAGAATGCCACATTTTTTATGGCACTCTGTTTCCGGCCAGATTTTTAACAAAGCTCATTGTGGTTAAACTGAAAATGGATTTTGTTTTGCTGGTAATTCATCAGTTTTCTCATTGACAAATTTATCTTATTTTAAACTTAAAGGGTTAAGTTTACAACTTCTATCAATTTATCATCCTGAACATTTGACAGTTTTTCTAAAGTTTTTTGGTTGATTAATCCTGATTTTGAATAATTTTTTTTCTTGTAATGCAGTTCTGCTGTGCCCTATGGATTAAATTTTGAATAATTTTTTTCTTGTAAAGTTCCTCCATATTAGCTGCAGTGAAGTAAGAATCAGCTGCTGACGGGTGACACGAAACAACCAAAAACACGTTCAGGACCATTACCATTAAAGGTCTGCAGCCTCTCCTATTTCAATCTCGCGGGCCCCTCTCTGCTTTCGTAAGGGCGCACTGTGGGGCGCGTTGGCCCGCTCCGCTGCGAGCTCTCAGCCTCTTGGTGAGGACGCGGAAACGCAAACAGATGTTGTCAGGGGTCAGAGGTCAGCCGCACCGCTGAGACTGTAATGGACCTCCTGGTCCAGTGGCGGTAAGGAATGCCTCATGTCCAAACCCAGCGGGGGGAAAACGCGGGCCGGCTCCCTGTCCCTTCTCGTGTGACTCCGTGGTGACCCTCTTCACCCCACGGTATCGCCCGTTTTCCATTGGAATCATCTCAATTGGAGCTGGAGAGTAATAACCTGCCTGCTGTCATGTCTTATTGGACCTGCTGCAAGTGAGTCATTTCACACAAACTTGTGGTGCGTGTTTAAAAGAGGCCGTCGTGGCAGGGTCAGGGCTGCTTTGTTCTTGATAATTGTAAAGGACACTTGGGGGTTGGGGTTGATTGTTTGAACTGAACATAAACAAAGTCATTTAAATGCTACAGTGTGCAATCACATGGCCAGTATGGAGATCTGGAAAGTATAATTAAAATGAGGACTCCAGGACTCTAAACTTGCTCTTTAGCCGCTCTCATTATTTCTTCCACCCAAGAAGAGAAAAGCTGAAGAAACAGCTCACGAGGTGCTCATCAGATGGTAAAGCATATTAGTATGAAGGTTGGCTGGGCCTATCTGAGGTGCTCTGGGTTTGAACTGGGTCTAAATGATCCTTTCAGCTACTTTAACTTCTGATGTTCTTGGGGGAAAATACTGTCGAATATTTTTTTTTTAAAATGTAAGCAGAGAGTTTTTATATTATAATCTGTGAAATACAATTTCCCATTATTCGCACAGTAACTTTATGAACAGGATAGCTATATAGTGCCTGTACGCTACAGAGGAATAAACATCACAGCACATGAAAAATCATGTCAGCTGGAAGTAAAGTTGTGTTTGATCTGTGAGCTAAAATCGTCATACTTTCACTGAAATATCAATTTCCAGACTTGGATTATTGTGCAACTCCACTGTCACATTACAGGTTGTGATATATGAGCTCTAAAAATCACATTTTATTAAATGGGCCTTTAAGCTGGCTATGACCGGACGTCTGTAGCAGCAGTTCATGTAGCAGCGGTGTTTTCAGCCTGCTAGGAATAAGGTGGACTGAAATCAAGCAGGGTTCCCTGAGGTACTGCTGCATTTCTTACTCTCAGCAATACCTTAAACACCCAAATGTACTTGTTTATCCTTGTGGGAAATTCTGTGCTCCATTGGGGCATGGACATGGCATGGACTCTTATTACAATTAACCGTCTTCCTGAAAGAAAAAAGAGAAGCAATTAATGGGGGTCTATCGATGGAATGGGATGTTATAATTCTAGATTTTGGAAACAAAATATCTGTCGTTGGAGTTATTTGTTGTTTACATGTAAGCATTATAGTGCAGTTCTGTGTACTAGCCTGGTTTTATGGCTGCAGAGAGGGCTGGGACAGGCTTGCATTCACACCATAGGAAGTTCACTGTGACTCCTGGGAGGCTCTGTTGCGCACATGTGAACTTTCTGCCAGCGAAATATTCATCATCTGTTGCGTAACTTGTAGTGAAAAAAATGCACAACATGCAAAACTTCAAATCTCAAATTGTTCATATGCACGAAAAGCAGAGAAAAACAGTTCAGCTGTCTGGATGAAGGTAACCGCATTTAACGGTTCCAAATGTAATCATGGGAACTAGGGTTTCTTTTCACTTTGCTTCGCTCCTGTCATAGTGAGGTACTATAGACATCTGTCATCTGAGGTTTTCAGTTAAATAAAGTTGACTTTGAATGTGGGATTTGTGCTGCCACATGCTACGTTTTGATTAATTAAGTTGTTATTTAAACTCCATTATGATGTGCCCTTATTCCCTAATGTTTCAAAATTTTGTTAAGATTCCAAATAACTAAATAAACACTGATGACTGAAAGTCTCCCGGCTAATTCTTGTTGAGAGCAATGTTTTACAGCATTGTTTACTAGCTGAAAATGTCATGGCTAGCCTGTGCCTTCCGTGCAATGCTGTCATGTTTGGGGAAAGGAATAAAGAGCACATGATTCACTTGTGGAAGAAAGAGGATATTATACATGTTCAGAAACCATCCAAAAATGGATTGAGCGATGTTTACCCTGAAGCACCCGGTCATTTCAGGCTCTTGAGGAGGTGCCTCCACTCCATTTTCTCTCCCATCTTTGTCATAAAAGCTTTGCGTAAAGTGTGCCAAGGGCTCGTCTTGGCAAATTTGTGTGGACTCGGGGGGGGTGCAGCTGTGTAGATGAGATAAGTTTTACCACACATCCAAAATATTGTGAGAGTTTTTAAACAGGTTTCCCTGGAGTTTGGGAGGAGGGCATGCTGGGGCTCTACTCTGTACACAGGGCTGAAAGTCATCATTTCTCTCCGTGTAGTACATAAGACTCATGAGGGATGCATGTTTTTATTATTACTGTAGAAAGATGAAGGCAGATTTTTCTGAATATGGAGTGTGGCTGGGACCCAGTCATTTCATCTGTTTTAGAACACATACAATCAGATCAAAACAGACTACAAAATAAAACGTTTCTTTGAGTGTTTTATGTTTTCATGGGGACCTATCCTTTTCAATGTGTTTTTTGAATTCCGAAATAGAAAAGCATATGCCTTTAACAAGATTAAAGTTTGTGTGGACTGAAATGCATATGTCCTTAAGGAGACTGAGTTCATTTGATAGCATATCCTGCCCTGTATTACTCTCTCTTGAACAGGGCATGTTGTTGCTGTAGTGCCATCGTTGCAGTTAGTCCCGTGATGTTTTGTGTGATTCGCATTGTTATGTGAGTTTATTTGGCCAGAGGCTCTCACATTGCATAACATCATGTGTTTCACTTTCGCCATGTCTCCAGCCAAATCCAATGAAAACAGCCTGGGCAAGGCTGCTACTTGCGTGCGGCTAATGGCTAGCCGATGTCCGCCTCAAATTACGCCCCCCGGCCTCTTAACAGCTTCCTTCATAAATGGTAACATTCTGTCTCTCCATAAACGCAGCGGGAAGCCCACACATAGAACACGCCCCTGTGCAATTCCTCCCGCTAAGGTACCTTTAGCAGATTTAGCAAAACCTTAACTGAGGCTTGGCTGCTGCAGAGATACTCTCATTCCCCCTTAATGCCGACCAAACGCAGCTGAGCCCTGATTGAGCCAAACTCATACTCAACCAAAGCCAGTCATGTCGTCCCCTGGAGTCATGCTAGGAGTTGTGATTCGTGCCCTGTGAAATAGACCCGGGCCATAAGTTGTCACTGCAGGGGGGATACGCAGCAGTCAGTGATACAGGTTCTATGTGAGGAATTTAAGGGGCTGTGAGGGTCTGGTGATGAAGCGCTGTGTGCCAGAGGATGGACCTTCCTGTTGTAAATCTCCTCAGGACCCTATATCTTCCATCAGGAAAAACATTACCTGGGTTTTTTTATGTTGTGGGCCACCAGTAGAGAGTTCTGGGCTGTGTACTCTGTGTTTGTTTGGGTCATCAGTGAAATTCTGGCTCAGACCGTATAGGTTGCAAACGCCTTGATGAAACCCCTCAGAACCTCACCAGATGTCTTTTATCACAACGAGATCCCCCTCCCTGTGCAGTAGACATACTGTACTCTTGAGTCCTAAAATAAATGTTGTGCAACTCTATGACTCTACTGCCTTGATCTGCAATCTTATAATTGTATTTAATCCCTCCATTTACTGAGTTATACTACACCAGTGAAGGGACATGGCCAGTCATTACATGCACTCAAGGAGCTTGAAAATGTCTGTGAAGAGCACACTACAGCACTGTCTCATGTTTGCAGCGTCTGGCCATGCTGGTGGCAGCTAAACATCCCGCCTCAGTCTCATTTTTTATGAGATATTGGCAAGGCTGATTGTTGCCGTTGTGGAAATTGAGCAATTTGCTGTGGGAGTTAAGACAGCTATGAGAAGAATGAGCTGACAAAATATCTGCTGGTGAACTTGAACCATTATCAGAGATTAGGTATTGCATAAACACTTCTTAAATACAAAAGAAGGCCCATTCTTTTCACCTTGGATTTAAAATGTACAGATCCAAACATGGTTATTTATTTTTATTTTTTAATGTGAAAAGTCAAAAACATAAAAAATGAAACAAGATTTTTTTCTTGTCTCACTTTTTAAAAGAGAAAAACTCAGCAACTACTCGGCTGAAATCTAAACCATCTGAACAGACCGGGGAATATATAGGCCTTTTTTCCTCTCTCTTTTTTTAAAATTTCTTCTGCTATCCATTTCTCAGGCAACTCATAGAGTGAAAACATATAACAATCTTACTTGCATCACAACATTCTATGAGCCTCATTCATCACACAAACACACAGATGGGATTTCTCATCAAGGTCTTTTGGATTCAGAAAACTCCTTTTCTCGTACTGTCTGGCCCACACTCTTACATTACTTCTGCCAGCAACGGATTTGCCTAAAACAGTTTCATACAAGCACATCATATCCATCTCCATTCTGCAGTGTGCATTGCAGCTTTTAATGCTCTGTTACAGAGAATTGCTGAAAACTCCAGCTATAAACTTGTTTTTGTTTTTTTTACTTATTTGTCCTCAGATGAAAAATGTGTAGCTGGACCACATGGATGCAACTGAAAGCTTCGTACAGTTGACACCAGTAAGGCCATTTATGTGCTGTAAGTTAGGTTCTCATGGCTGTGGCCAATCACTGACCCGGATTCAGTCTAACCTGGTTCTTAATTTTGGGTAACAAGTGAAAGCAAGTTATTACTTTTTTTTTTGGAAAATCCTTTTCAGCAGACATCACTGATCAAGAGCTTGCAATGTTTCCAAAGTACATCCTGGCTAAAGGTTTGTCACACAGATGATTTGCATTGAGCGTAGATTGGATCCAGACCCCTCTGTAACACTTTCACACAAAGCAGTGCCTGGCCTTATATGTCTTATGCTCGTCCAGGCCCACGCATTAATGCAGTCACTGGATTTCCTGTGTGAAGCTTTACCACTGGCCTGATTCAGGGCGGTCTGCCAAAGGAACATATAAATACAAATAACAATGACAGTGCAGAATGCTCCGTTACTGTGTGCTATGGGTGTGAGGTTTCTTTTGCTGTCTGCCGCCGTTCCCCGTATGAACAGTCTTCAGTACACTGCGATCCTGGTCGAACATGGAGACTTGGATGGGACCTTCCCTACAGCACAGATTGGCACGATGATCACATCAAAATGACATTATGTGGGAAGTAATGGTGTGTGCTTTATTTTAACCTTAATGGTGAAAAATGTGTTTATTCTACTCTCTTGGCAGCAGGGCAGTGTATACACACTCCTCCCTGAGCCATTCTATTCCTTGAGAGAGAAGTAGTTGAGTTTGTTTTTTTTTTCCTCTTTTGCTCCCTGACCGCGTTGCAGAGTTTATCTCTCCCATAGCTCCCACCCTCCTCACCCCTTCCTATTTGGGTCCCACACACCCCTCCACATTTTCCTCTTGGGGTTGTGACACATTCTCAGGACAATTTTTTCGACCCCAATTTTCCAAAAATGTTCCTTTAACCTTTAACTTTCCCTTTGACCCTTTTTTTTACAACATGCTACCCAACTGGAAATGCACAATACGGGGATAATTAAAGATTTCCTCAGAATGTGACAATGTGTTGTGGCATTTTTACCCAAAACTGACGACAAGAAATTACAGTATATTTTTTGTTGCGATAGTATCAGTTTTGAATGATCCTGTGAATGTCACATATTCATCTGAATTGTCAATACTATTGTTTTTTTTGTTGCCGCTCTGTAATTGTTGTTATAACATGCATATTATATTATATTATATTATATTATATTATATTATATTATATTATATTATATTATATTATATTATATTATATTATATTATATTATATTATATTATATTATATTATTTTTGGTGTTGTCGGGGAGCAATAAGAAATATCACTACATTTTGTTCATTAAAGTACACTTTGGAGCTTTCCATAGGCCTGTAAACACACAGGTTCACTCCTGGGGATTTGTGTCATCGGGGTTTTTTTTGGTCCAGTTGACCATGTCTTGCAGTTTGGGTTTGGAATGGGTATCTCCCCTGAATCAGTCATGGCTGTTGTATTTTTAGATTGGCTGGAGCTAGGGCTGGGGCACCTGATTGTGAATGCTGACAGCTGTGACCATGTCTGTCTTTCTGAGTGACCTCCTGAATTTGGAGGGCACTGCCATCTTTCACTGACCCCTGGGAGGTTGTGTCACACAAACTAATAGTGATTATTTTCCCATGGCCTTGTACATCAATTACTCAAAGTCACTGGAAAGTGGGTGTCCAGCTGCTCTCCTTTACCATATTTAGTCATTATGGGGTGGGATTTTCACAGCTACCCCAGAGGATTGGTTGTTGAGAAGAGCTGGAGAGTCACATGTTATTAGCCAAATATTTTCTTACGTGAGAAGAATGATGGGGTTTGAAGTTGCTTTACACCAAATTCTGATATTTGATGGCAGCACTTTTTTCTTGGCTGAGGTCAGTGTATATGTTTGTCTGATTTATGATGTGTATCTCTCACAGATGTTCACTGCACTTGCACTATCCGTATGCCAAGAAAAACATTACTTAAGATATTAAACTACTGGGGCACCGTTAGAACTTCACCACATCTTAAGACCTCTGTCCCATGTCCTGCCATGAAATTATAAATGGAATGGCACAAATGACAAACATATTACCATGACTTTTGCCACTATTTCATTTATTAGAGCTTTCCAGGACACATTTCTAATTCAGGGTGTTGCAAAGGCACAATAGTAGGGGTTAAACTACTAACACAACAAAATTATTCATTTGATGGAGACTTTTTTTGTGAGGACTGCTGAAGGACTTGAGCTACTGAAGCAGCGTGTGACACAATGCCTGGGTCAGAGCTGTCCAGTCGAAAGGAAGTTACTGGCTGACTCCTTCTGTTTAGGAAAATTGGGGAGTTATTTTAAAAGTTCCCTCATATCGCCGGAAGCTGCATGACACGGGTGGATTTCTGAATCAGTGCTGGGGGTGCGTAATACCACAGTTTGTAAAGCTCTGTTAGTTGCTCCATTTACCCCTGATGGATTTATTTGATTCACGAGTGCAGAGCTGCGCAGGGCAGTAAAAATGTGGTATCGATATGTGAAATCAGCTCTGAAAACAAACATACCTCCATTATCTACAATAAAGCATAAACAGAGAGAGATTATTTGCTGGTTGGGGAGTCTTCTTTTTTCATTTTTCCCCAGAGTCACTTATTTTTTGAGGTGGGGGGGTGGACCATCTTGGCCTCGCATCAGTTGCTATTGCATGTTTTCTGCCACATCTACCTTCTGTATACACACATCCCAAAGTCCATTATAGTTCATCCACTATGGCCCGAAAACTGTGGTTGTCTTATTGGAATGAGGAAGTTCACTGCAGTTCACCATCATGGAAATCAGATTTTTTTTTCTTAGTGAAACTGCTTTTGGACAGTCCCAGTGTTGAACAGTTTTTGAAGGATTTACAGCAACCATGACAGTTTTAAAACAGTAAATGAAATTGTTCATGTGCTCCAGTGACTCATAATTTCACGTTCTGATTCACATTTGGAATTTTGAAAGCCTCCTTTTTCATTTGTTAAAACAACCTGCAGTAGAAAGCAAAGGCTTCGTTTTCCTCCTCCTTCTTTCCCTTGTTATTGTTCTTCCTCTGTTTCCTTTTTTCTTATAATTTAAAAACATACCCATATCCAGGAAGATGACAAAGATTTTGACAAAGAAAGGAATTACAACAGATCACCACGACACAGGCTGGGATTTAATCAACATTTGCCCTTCATTTTGGCTCACAATTAAAAGCAAGTGCTCATTTTCATCTTCACAAAACAGTTTGGCAAGTTCATTTAAGATGAAAATTAACTCACCAAACTGTTCTTGCAGAAAAAAGCAAAACACACTTATTCAATTGTAAGTAAAATTTAAGGACAACACTTAATTGAATCTCAGCCACAACAAATACTTTGACTTTTGTTAATCTAGGAATTAAACATAAGAAATGTTGCAATACTTTATTTTTACATATTTAACTTGATTTGTATAGATGATAACATCATACATGTTCAAACACACACAAATAAAATCCCACGCCACCCTTGCTGTAGGCCCAATAAGACATATACATTACACACATTACGGAGTCAGTCCAAAACACTTGGAGGAAAACATCCTCTCTTGAATTATACCAATTAAGAGTAATGATTAACTCTTGACATTTCAAAAGAAAATCTCATCTCAGAACACCAGCCTGTTCTGTCTCATGGATTGATCATTGGTATTTATTGTTCATGAATAAGGGGAAACTGAAGTTGGATTTGAGTTTTCTTAGGTACAGTAAGCATAGTAAATCTGAGCTGAATTAAGGGAAGATTAAAATTGGATAGTATTTGTAGAGAAAATAAAATTATGTGCAAAATACAAGCAAATACTATGAGTTCACCATACTTAGGATGACTAAGATTAAGAGACATTATATGAAAGCTGTAGTTAGTGGTGAAATTGAACGCTGAACCAAGAAAAACAGGACAGAAGTTTAAGGAGGTGTTTGAATATTTTTATTATTTGATCGCCTAATTATTATATCTAACTGAGATATTAAAAAGCTGAAAGAAGAGGAGGAAAGTGCAAAAGTTGTTTAAAGCAATGTGGTGCACAGAAAGAAGCATACTTAATATTTAAAGGATTCACATTTCCAGCTGATATGCTGCCGAGGGCATAAATATGTCTGACTAAAACTTTGAACAATATTTGTTTGGCTGTTTGCGAAAATGTTTAAATCCCAGCAACCCTGTAGAGTGGCCAGTGGGGACACGGGCGTTCTGCTGCGAACAAACAGACAGCAGTGGACAAATTGGCTGTGTATACAGGAAAGCTTTGTCGAAACATGATATTTTCCTGAAAAACAATCTGTCAGGAGGACCGATAGAGACTCACAGTAAAGACACACACATACACACACACACACAAAATTATCCAATGTTTTCATTTAGCCCATAGTCTATAAAAAGGTAAGTATGACTTACATACATAGTTCTATCATGTGCATCACATGTAACAGGACTAATTCCATAACTGCAGTGCACATTATATTCATCTGTGGAAGTAATGCGTCTTTCTTAAATGTAAATGATATAATCTAACCGATTTGATTTCCCACAAAAAGGTAAGTCTGCCATCTGAACCTTGATTTTTATGATTAATTTATTCTTACCTTGATCACATGGGTACCACCAATCACATCAAAAGGGAAAGCAGTTATTGTATCCAAAGATACAATTGACAAAACTCAATCAGTACCAAAATAAGACAATAATCAAACTTACAATTACGGACAGGCTCTGGACAGTTACATTCGAGTTCCTCAATGTTCACGCAGGATGCCAACCTAGAGGAGCAGAATGATCAACATAGAGTTAAAAGCAATGGAACATTTCCTGAAGCAAAATAATATAGCCAATAGCCAAAGGGGAATCTATACAGCTGAGCATTTATGTGCCACTGGCAGTAGCACTCATGCCTAACATGGATTATATTGCATTTATTTTCATACTTTATTTTTTATTTTATGTATTTATTTTTTATACTCTCTACTTTTAGACGTGATGTTAATGTCAGTAGAGACTCAGTACCCAGGTGGTGACCATGTCACTGTTACATGGTTAGTGATGTGGCACAGATGAAAGGTTAAACCAAGACCTTGACTCTCTGCAGGCTTTGAGATCCCATGGCACTTGCTCAGCAGGGGTGTTAACCCCAGTGTCCTGGTCAAATTCCTGAGACCGGGTCCCTCAGTCTAGCCACCAAATCATCACCCTCACTGCTGACTGGCTGCGCATTCCCTTGTGGTCCCCACCTCCCTTGTTTTTCCAGGCCTGTACTGTAAATGAGACACAAGTCCACAGTGGATCTTGGCTGTCAAATGGAAGGTTAACAATAAGAAAATCGAGCAGTAGTGATAGTGATATTGGGCACAAGTGCAGTTTATAACAGTTCAGGAACTGGGCCAGCAAGTCAGTGACTGCAAGTTCTATTCCATCACACTTTAGTTTGTACCCCTGAGCAAGGCACTACAGCTGTATTGTTTCCATAAAATATACAGTTTTACAAATGGATTGTATGGTAACATTGTAGCTGCATAAGTCACTCTCGCAAAGAGCATCTGCCAAATGCCTACATCAACAGTTTAATTATCTCTTTTATTTTTTTGTGTGAGTAAAATGAAGGAAGAACGAACTGTCAAGAAGAATCTGTGATCTGGTATAGGCAGCACATTGGGTGCATGAGAATATACTCGGCAAAAGTGATTATTTATGTATTTATTTATTTTTACCATTGTAAGTACAATCCAGTATTGTGTATGCATTGCTGAAACACAAGCCCTTCTGCAGTTAAGTACAGTCTACTAAGTGGTACACAAAGGGGACATTAAATGCTTGTTTTAAATAATACAAAAGTTTGTTTTAGAGCATAAATAGTGTGCAAGTGTTATTTTCCCCCAGGCCATTATCCTCTCTGCTCAGCTTTTAATTGTATGAATATGCACACTTTTGCAAGGTTAAACATATTAATCATCTGCACAGTACCATCAAAGCAGATTTTCAATGCAGTTTTTTTCAGGTTATATTACAGTCACATATCTAATAATTTATTTTCTTTCAGAATCATTCTGCTGTTCTAGAAACATCACATGATGTCTGAATGAGAACCGATGCACTGCTTTTATTCAATTCTTATGAATTGAGGGGATATGAGGTGATAGGAGAACAAATGGGATTCATTTGTGGGCCAGTGGTGAGGACACTGTCACCTCTGTGAGGGGTGAATGTATTTTAGGGGGCTCCCTCTATCTGTTTCCCATTGCCGTGACTTTGTTTGGAAGCTTGTCAGTTCCAGGTCACTGCCTGGGAAATGTGCTTGGATGGTCGCGGCCTGGAAAAACCCGGGTGAAGACATTCTCCGAGGCGTGCCTGGAATACTGGGAATGCCGCTTCCATTATCTGTCAGCCTCCTGAACATGCTTCCGCAAACTTTATTGCCTTTCTTATCTTCCTCAATGGGGACAATAGCAGATAAAATGCTAAAGCTGCATCTGAGAGAAAGGTCTGAACATTTCATTGTGATACATAAAGCACTGCTGCCTGTACATACACTATGCTTGTGTGATTGTTAATTGTGCACACTCTTGAGAGTGCCATATCCATGTGTCATTGTGCTTAGAGCTGCTCCAGACGTTCTCTTGCGAAGTAAAAAGTACTTATGAGACAAAGATCAGGTTTGGAGAAGACAATGAGAATCAATGGACAAAATAACTGAATTCCTCCGTTCAAGTGAAAATGATTTAATACTGAACTTACAGTTAGAAAAGTAAGGGAAATGGGAGTGAATGTGAACTGGCCTTAAAAAATATTAAAATTGAAAAGAAGGGTAGGCAAAGAGTCTTGTGACAGCTATTAATGGCCATTAATCACTATTATTGCCTCTGTTTTCACTGCAATGAACAAAGAACACACTTCCTCAAGATGAGTACGCTTAAAATTCACTAAAAGACTGTGTTGGTAGGTATTTTACATGATAACGGCTTGCAGCTGGATATTGTATGGCCTAAACCCAAAACATTGTCTCGATAATTATATGCCAATGGAGTGTGTTTTGACAGATGGGCAATATGAGTATGGGAGAATAAAAGAGATCCTTTAATTTTGTTAATTATTTGAAACCCTTTTCAATTCAGTGTTTATCGTAAATGTGTTTTTCTAAAGCATGCTTGAACTTGTATTATATTTCATTTCAATGATCAGTGTTATAATTGAATTACTGGTGTTTGTCACGTTGTCACTGCTCTGTTGTGTATGTCTAAGGTCCCAGTAGACTATTCTAGACTATCAACGTCCCTACTTTGTTTATGATATTTTGTAATGTTTTTCAATATTAATAAAACTTTATTGTGGCCATAAATGCACATCCATATAAAAACAATAAGCCAATATGCATTGCATTCCAATGGGCATGTTTTAATTCTGACACCAACAAAACTCAAATAATCAAATATTTATAAATCTGCCATGTTTACAAGGGCCATTTGTTTAACAAAAGAACAACTAGCTTGTTCCCCTGTGGAATCATTGAGTGACTGTTTTTCCGCAAACCCAACATTAATTAAACATGCAGCTTCACATTCGTCTAAAATTGTTACCGTGAAGTGAACTCCTTTTGACAGGCCAGAGCACCCCTGCCCCTCCACCACCACATTCAACACAGAAACAAAATGCATTAACTTCCCCTACTAAATGTCCTGGATGCACCCGAGAGTTTTTGCACATTGGAGTATTTGGGATAACAGGTCAATTTCCCCTGACCCGAGCGAATGCTTTACATAGCTGAATCCTGTCTTCATGGGCTGCATGCTTCACACCCCCGGCTCACAGCACCCAGGCATCATTCAATGAATTCCCTTATCAGGGCCGTTTTTTCAATCAATGGTTTGGTTGGTGGGAGTGAGGGGCACATGTCTTTATTAAGTCATGACATTTATACATTTCATATAAAACACATTTCACAGAATTAATTTCACATATTTCATTTCACATAAACAGTTTTAATGTCCTATATATATTGAAATATTTGCAAACTGCAGTTGCCTGTTATTGTGGATGGAAGGTGGTTCACTAACTTCTGTGATCTTGAGGATGTTTGCTATTTAAATAAATGTCATTTCTGTAAGACATGCAGCAGACACACACTGACCCCCTCTCCCGAACCCCCAGTCTCTGAAGCAGAGGTGGAGTCAGATCCAGATGTAACCTTACACTCACGGCCCGTCCAGGTTTGCTTCACCAGCAGCCCCCCACTTGAGAGGAGAGCTCCGTGGGCTCCACATTTTGGTTTGATTGGTTTGTCGCCTCCCGAGCCTCCGGACACCGGGTCCGTGCAGCCAGCAGTTTCGGGTTTCGGGACTGGGGGAAATGACGGCCTCTCGCTCCTCTGTCTCTGGCACGTGTCCAGCCCTGTTGATTTACGCTGGTGAATCCCCCACAGGCCACTGCCTGGATATAAGAGAGGACATGAAGTCCCACTGCTGCCAGTCAGCCAAGGAGATAAAGACCAGCACCTCAATCGCTTGTGCAAAACCAGGGAGGAGGACTGCAATCAGAGGTACACTGCTTTGTTTTACTCTGGCACATTAGCGTGGGACTATTGATAGAGTAGAGTTTCTAAGCTTTCCAGAGTGAAACGTATCTGGAATATTCAAGTAGTTTATAAGCCTGTGTTGCATATTTCATCATAATGTGGCAGAGGTCTTTAAACTGCGCAAGCAAAAAGACTTATCAGTGATGGACTTTTGTTTCTATGGAGAGTTAAGTGCTGCTTTAGTTTTGTACATGCATCTGAATATATGCATTTCAATTTGGGTTCTATTGAGAAATGGATAATGCAAATAACAAAACTATGAAGTGCAGTGTATTATTATCATTGCTGTTGTTGTTATTTGTTTTAAAACCTGATTGACTAGGTGTGAATGGAATCACAGTTAGCTGACAGTATGGTTTAGATGGGTTTTCTTGTGAGGGTCACCTAGCTGCTCAGAGTGCTGACAAAATCCCATAGACACCACTCATGCAGTTATGACTACGGATTCCACATACAGTACTTACTGTTGACTAATCTTATCATTTTTACACTTGATTGATTTTTAGACAACAACTTTACATCAATATTCCATTTCGAACGATTTAAGTGGATGGTTCTGATGAGTGAGACAGATTCATTGCTTGTATTAAGGGCTGGAAAAATTTGGAGTTCTGCTTTCTGAGTTACAGTTCACATATGCGAGTGAAATTAAGTGTGTTTCTGGTTTTATTTTTCTGGATTTCCCTGCTGCGATGATTGGAAATGTTGACTCTGTGCCCACTCGTCACCAACCAACCGCGAGTTTCTATCCATATCCTCCTCCTCCATTAAACGTAACCAGATGCGCACAGGCTCACATCTGCATGGGGAGCCATTAAATTAATATGCGCGAAAGGAACATTTTCTCATGTTGAACCGGTCCCAAGAGTAACACGCGGTGCGGGGGTAAATGGGCGTTCATTGCTATTTTGGTGGGATAAAACAACACATCCATAAGGATAAATAATTTTCACGAGAAATGGGAAAGCATGTGAATTCAGCACTCTTGCACACTCGCTGGCGGCCTTCTGGCACGTCTCGTTCCATAGAATCTATCGAGGGTGTAGTGTGATTTCCGGCACCCTTTTTGGCTGGTGTCTGGATTCAACTGGATGAAGTCTCGGTTTACCCATATACTGTGATATATTTGAGAGGTTTATGAGTCCTAAAAATATCATTTTACTCAGTACAAATTCACATTTGTTTTTAGGTTATTTACCCTTATTAATTCATGGAAATTCCCCGGATAGCATGAATTCATGCTGTATATGTTCACAGGAGATCTCTGGGGTGGGTGAAAAGCTCAAGGTCTTAATGAAATCTTCCCCAACAGAGGAACTCTTCTGAGAGCAATGCCTCCCAAAAGTCCCACTCTCTGACCATGCTATGGCACTGTTAAGGGCTTTCTCCACCAGAAAAATATATTGACAACTGCAATGATGATCACTCATTAATGATGCTATGATAATTATAATTCATTTGAAAAATAAACATGATAACAAAAGTCATAAAAACTCGATACAACTTTACGATAACACGATAACAACTTTATTATTATTACAGTTACTATTACAGTTAATTGTTATGGTGAGGATTGTCTAATTGCTAACCCTCTAACAGTGTTTTCTGTTTTTACTGCAGTATTTGCTGAATTGGTCTGAATATAGAATCCATTACCCATCAGGCTATGGAGGATCAAACCTTCACCATGGCAACGGCGCTTCTTGACAGCCTTTCTGCAATGAATGAGTCTTCGGGTGAAGACCAAGCAGCCAACCAGTCCTGCCACGCTGTGCCCCTCCAGCACCAGAACAAGCTGATCCCCGCCATCTACAGCATCATCTTTGTGTTGGGCTTCGCGGGAAACGGGCTGGTGGTGTGTGTGCTGTGCCAGAAGGCCAGCCGCAGCACCGTCGCAAACACCTACATGTTGAGTCTCGCTCTGTCCGACCTGCTGTTTCTGGTCAGTCTTCCCTTCTGGGCCGTCTACTACTCCCAGGACTACCAGTGGGTGTTCGGCTCACTCATGTGCAAGGTGTGCGGGGGCCTTTTGTCCCTCAACCTGTACGCCAGCATCTTCTTTATCACCTGCATGAGCGTGGACCGCTACCTGGCCATCGTCCACCCGTTTAAGTCACAGGGCCAGCGGAGCCTGTGCCGCGCACGAGTGGTCAGCTGCATGGTGTGGGCGGCAGCCTGCGTGCCCACCATGCTCACCCTGGTGTTCCGGGACACCCTGCACGTGGCGCACATGGATGTGACGGTTTGCGGGATAAAGTACCCCAGTGATAGCTGGGAAACGGCCCTGGGCCTAATGAAAAACATCCTAGGCTTCCTGCTACCCTTCACCATCATCGCCAGCTGCTACTGCAGCATCGGCAAGCACCTCCTCGGGTCCCCAGATCTGAAGAAGAGCACCAGCAACCTGGACCGGGTGCTGAAGTTGGTGGTGGCCGTAGTGGTGGCCTTCTTTGTCTGCTGGTTCCCCTTCCACGTTCTCACTTTCCTGAACACCCTGGGCCGGTTAGGGGTGACAGTGCCCTGCTGGGTACAGAGAACCATTGACATGGCACTCCCGTTCACACTGTGCCTCGGCTTCTCCAACAGTGCGGTCAACCCTTTCCTGTACTGCTTCGTGGGAAACCACTTCCGCGAGCAGCTGAGCAGCATGTACGAGGCCAGGACAGCCAGTCTGTCCCAGAAGAGGGGCTCCGTCAGCACACGGCTCAGTTCCTTCTCCAGGAAACTCAGTGACCTGAAGGATCTTAGCCCTCTGGAGAATTCAAAAAGTCATATGGAGAGTTTGGGACAGCACAGCACCACATAGTGGACCAGAGGGGAGCTGCTGTGAGCTGTAATGACTTGCTTCCCACCTGTAAACACTGTACAGGTCCTATCACCATCTTACCTTTTCAAATGAAGACTGAGAATTTTAAAAACAGAACTTTTGAACAAAACTGGCTCGTTCAATGGTACCATTAAGGAGGTGAGACAGTGTGAAAGAGAGAGAGAGACAGAGAGAGAGACATATTGTGTATCCATTTCTGTCTCACAGTCAAAAAATATCACAAGTTTTAACATATATTTTGTAACTTACAGGGAGTGATGGTGATTGGTGCATTGATATTTTCAGGTGTTATTATATAAGTGTTTATTATCACTCATACTATTTTGCCCTCATTTGGCAATGTTATTTCATAGGTGTCATGACAGCTTTATTTTCTGTAAATATTTTATATAATTTTATAAACAAAAACGTGATATGACAATTTTGTTTGGATTGCACTTTGGAAATGGATATAATAAAAGAACAGGCACCTTCCAATGATAATATAATTTTCTACTTGCGGTTCTGACTCATATGATTGCTATGTTCTATCTTTCATTTTCATGATTACGGCACACTTAGCTGCTGCCTGACTTAAAGACCAGCCGTTCCTAAAAAATATGACAATGTATGTTGTTTTCATGATTACAGCACACTTAGCTGCTGCTCAACTGAAAGACTGGCTGTTTTTAAAAATGATTAAAATGTTGAATTCCTGTGTTTTGTTATGGCAGAGAGCAGCTGGATCATGTTCAGAATACTCCCTCGCATTCCAACAATATTTATCAAAAAGCCTCAGAAAATGGCTGCAATATTATTTATGCCTGTTTTATTCAGGGTCAAAATTCAGCATTCAGGTTTTGTGATCCACATCATTTCTATTTCAGAACATGCAGAAAAAAATGGTGTAAAGAGTAAAGTAGCGCCTGCATATTCAAAACTGAATGTACATGCATAGAAAATATGATTTCTTTTTGATGCAAATTGTATGTGTTTTTTTTTAGCAACTATCCTGTTATGCAGTTACATAATTCCTGTTTGTGAGCTTTGACATCTGACCACTATTCCCTCCTCTTCAAAATGCAGGTCCTTTTCTGTCTCCATTATTTATACATATTAAGTTTTTGTATTAGTCTAACATTTTTATGCAACAAACAACATATGAAAATTGAATCTTGATTTTCTAAGCCTTCATCATGATTTAAAACAGGGTCAGTCCATGGCGTAGACAAACACCTAGGGCCCTCTGGTGAACGGGGGCCCCTAGCTCCTCTAACTTAACTGTGACTAAACAATTTTACTGTAATTGTTCATTACGGCTTCTACAGGGGCTCAAGTTGTAATAAGTGGCCCTGACAGCAAAATCTTACTTGTGGGCCCCCCCTAAAATCTGGGACTGACCCTGACTGTAGGCCAGAGTACATATTAGCATGCAACCCCTCTAGAAGGTTGTTGTCGTTCTTCTACATTTTCTACCAGTTTAGATAAGCGATAACTGCTGCAGGCAGATCATAGGGGAGTTATTACCTTCCATAAAAAGGCATTGTTTTTGCAATTAAAGTGCGATCTTATTCATGCTTCTACTGACACTCTCAGTACCCATAAACCCAGCGTTACTGCAGCACTATAAAAATGGAAACATTCAACAAAATAAAATAACATAACAGAGGGGAAAAATGCATATGTATGCCATACTAAATATCCACAATTCTAAATAAATATGACAGTTAATATTTTATTATTAAAACCTGAATCTGCATGAATGATGAGATTGTCTCATTTCACTTTGAATTCAGAGTACTTTGACTTTGATGGATGCTGGAAAAAATAGCTCCTGAATATTTTTCATATAAATATTATTTTGCAGTCCGGCCATGAAACTACATGCACAAGTCTTACATTTCAGAAATATTTCAGATATTCCTGGGTTGTAAAAGATTTATGACCACCAAAAGGCAAAGAAATGTACTGTTGTTTCCACGTTATTTATTTATGTGTTTGTATTTTGTATGTAAAGTTTAGCAGAGGTATTAAGGTTTCCTGGCATGCTGCTGTGCCTGCCCACAGATTTTCACCTATGAATGATTCTATAGCTGATTGTGTCCACTGAGGGACGAGACTCCGCCTGTATGAGCAGGTGTGATTTAGGCTGCTGGTGTGGCACGTGTGCCACTGTCATTAAAGCCTTTCCCTTTGTCTCCCCTGGAAAAACCATTAATGCCTGATGAACGTTTCAGTCACACATGTCCCTTGGAGGAAAGCTGTTATTTCAAACCTCATATTCATGGAAAGACACTACAACATACATAATATCTCAATCCATAAATATTTGTAGCTTCCCTCAAAGCTCAACACTAAATAAAAAATAACATGAACAGTGTGCATTCGCACATGTTTACCAAGCTGAAAAAACCATCACAATATTAATGCAAAATTGTTAAAATATATTGAAAAGTTTTTATGAAGTGTCATTGGTTTTAGTCAAATACTGCCATCTTTTTCTTTCCCCCATTCCTTGTTTCTTACACAGCTCAGTGTATGTAATGAATAGTTACCTGGCTCTCCTACTGTTCAGTATCCCCGGCTTTTCCTCTAGTGTCTCTTACCAGGCTGCCATTGATCTAAATGTGTTATGACTTTCCAGACAAAATACAGGTTAAATAATAATTATATTAAAATATCCCACATATACAAATGTATTGTCATTTCATTACTCATTGCTGAGTTTCCTCTCTGAATTCAGGTTTATCCTGCATGTAAAGGTTGTCTTTATTTTGTGAGTGACTTAAAGCAGGAGCACCCAGGATTCAACCTTCAGGCAATTCAAGACAATTCAACCTCTGGATTGAACAGCCTTGGTGTCTGCAGACTTCATTTTTCCTTTCTGTCTGTCTAAATAAATAAGGCAACTCAGGAAAGCATCCAAACTGCTCAATTTATATATTATACAATGTGTGTATGTGTGTGTGCGCACGCGTGTGCGCGCATGTGTGTGTGTGTATGTGTGCATGTGTGTGCCTTACTTATAACAATTGTATTTGAACTTGTTTTCCCATATGTTTGAATATAATATAACTCATTACCTGCTGTTGTGACCTTTTTGTCCATCTTCATCAAAGGTGGCAATAGTTCCTGAACCTACTGTTTATTTGAAATGATTGTATTCCATTAGATTTTATTTCATGTACACACTCCACAAAACCCTGCCTTGACAATCTGACCATATTGTCAACCCAATCTTTGCAGGGGTAGAGTGTGGGTCAAGCAATTCTTCACCCATGCTAAGCAGAACCTGATCATCCATTAGTGTAAATAATCCCCAACTAGCTGTCCTAATCTGAGGTGTAGGAGCAAAATTAAATGCTACCATTCATGATAGTTAGCAGTAAGGGCTGAAAAGGCTGGCTAGGCAGCTAACTCCACAGATAATGCATGAACCAGATGCTTGACCTCTACATTCCTTCTGTCCTTTATTTTTAATTTATCACATCCAGTATTGGGTAACAGGTGCCCACTAGTTTTTATTACTTCTGAACAATTGCTTTCATCCATTGAACCTATAGCACATAGACAGTTAGAATGCTTTGGCATCAATTGAAGTTAAAATGTAAACATTTATGAGAACAAACTCCAGAACAAAATAAATAAATAAATAAAATCAAAAGAATGAATGCAGCCATTGTTTCAAGAATTACGAGCCCACTGATACATTTTGTTCATGTTAAGTACACATTATACAGCCAGCTTCCATTTGGTGCAAAACATCATTCACACTGGGCTGCATTTTTCACCACTAGGGGGAGACAAATAGCCATAAACTCAGATTATGTTTGCACAGTAATTTCTGGATGGATTAGATTCTGTTTTGCTAATCGCAATAAAGTGTCTGAAGCTGACAATATATAGACACGTACAGCTCTGAAAAGTCCTGCTATGTGGTTAACACACCACCTACAGCGCTGTCTGTATGGGCAGCCTCGATGTGTAGCTGAGATGGGCGTCTTAGTCAACTCACACATTTATGGTTTCCTTAGTGTGACAAAAGAGTGGCAATAAGATACTAGATGCAGCCACTGGGTTTCGTTTCAAACCGTAACGGATGAGGCCAGAACATTGAACATTGCCCAAAAAAAACCAGCAACAATAGCATGTCCTAGCATGGCCTATCTACAAAATGGGTGGAGGTGTCAGAAGTTATCAGTGAATCATTGGTCTGATCAAATTAACACATACATCAATAAAGACAATACCAAGGTCATAAGCAGTACCAGTGATGACTGTATCAGGTTGGATGGAGTAGAGCTGGAGGAAATGGAGACCTTTACATACCTTGGTAGTGCCATAGTGAGAGTTGGAGGGACAGAAACTGACATCCAAGTAAGAACAGGGAAAGCAAGGTCAGCCTTTGTAACTCTCAAGCCCATCAGGAACTCCAAGGAGGTATCCCAGAACACCAAGCTTTGAACATTGAACACCAATGTCAAGTCAGTACTCCTCTATGGCTCAGAAACATGGCGGACAAAAACTAGGTCAAACAGCAAACTTCAGACTTTCATTAGCAAGTGCCTGCAGACCATCCTGCTGATACATTGGCCCGACATTATTAGAAATGAAGATCTGTGGAAGGAAACAGACCAGGAGGGGTAGAGGTCAAGATCAGGGAAGGAAGTGGGGCTGGTTGGGCCACATTTTCCAGAAATCCACAACCAATATAACCAGACAGTCACTAAAGTGGAATCCACAGGGAAAGAGGAGCCGTGAAAGACCTAGACGAAGCACCTGGAGAAGGTCACTGGAGGCAGAACTGAATGAGAGTGGTTGCACCTGGACGGAGTTAGAGAAAACAGCCCAAAACAGGGTGGACTGGAGATCTGTGGTAAACGACCTATGCTCCATCGGGAGAGAGACGATCTTTGTCTCAATTGAAATGAAGAAAAGTTTTTCAGTGAGGCCCATTAGAACAGAACAACCTTAAAAGGAATCCTTATCCCATTCTCTGAAATTACTATCTGTAGTCCTCGCAGATTCATTTTACATATGAGCCTAAAGAGAGCTTGAAACTCATTTTGTTTACTGGGAAAAGACAATAATAGGATTGAAGTGTGAAAATGAACCCCAGGGAAACTTTCTGAAACACCTAGCATACATTAAGTGCTTTTGTGGAGCCGACTGGCTGAATGCTTTGCATGTCTCACCAAGACACTTTCTTTTTTGTACTACCCTTCAGTTGGTGCCTTTCAAAAATTTTACTGTTTAAAATGTTTAAATATCAGCGTCTATCATGAAATTTCAACATAACCTACAATACATAAGGTTTTCATTTTCTTTGTATTGTTGTGGAAATATTCTACCTTTGAAGTCATTTCCTGCAGTGAGATTGCGCCTCATTTCCTACCGCAACAGTTACATATATCTGCCTTCTCTCCTGGTGTTTCAGAAGAGAGTGTTGTCACAAGGAGTAAGTAGTGTCATGGACTCCTTACCAGTGTACCACGGAGCCATCAGCAAGGAGACCGGGGAGAAGCTTCTGGGAGCTGCCGGGCGGGATGGCAGCTATCTGATTCGAAACAGTGAATCCTTGCCTGGAGTCTACTGCCTGTGTGTTCTGTGAGTACCTGCTTTCTTGCTGTAGTCCCAGCACTTTGCTGCCTGTCTTCGTTTTGTAGCACCAAGACACGGAATGGCATCGGATGTTCATGGTGTATGCAGCACCAAATGCGGTGTCATCACTAAATGAGCCATTTTTACAAATTAGAAATGAAAAACAGGCAGAAATATCATCACCAACATAAATTTAAGAGATAGCTGTAACACAGTTTTAACTCACTTTGGATGACCTGCCACAATGGAGGAATGTAATTTTGTCATTCTTTCGAACTCCAACCAAATTTTGGCCTACCAGATTTTCAGTTTTTGTACAATTTCTTAATGAACTGTGTATCATCAAAATTACAGTTTCTGATATTTGCTCATTTTGTTTTAATTTAAACTTCTGATGATTACAATAAATCATTGATTAAAAATGCTGAAAAAAAGATCAGTGGCTTTGATGGTGGTTTGCGCAGCTAAAATGCTAGTTCCTGGTGCAGGATCGGCAGCCAGCAGTGTTTCCCCAGCCTTGCTGAGCAAGCATGTTTCCTTTTGTCATTCGAGTGAATTCAGTTTTCCTTCATCAGCTGCACATGCAGTGAACTCCTCTAGTGCAGAAGCTATACAGCAGAATGAATGGAATCTGCAGCTCACAGCACAGACCTGGCAAAGAAATGCTGGTCAACACTCTCCTAGATTTACAGACAACACAGGCCAAAAGATATGACAGGGCAACAAGTATGACTGGGCATTCTAATGGAGAAAAATCAGGCATAAAGATGTGTTCTTCATCATTTTTATCCAGAGTTTTACAACAGTGTAGAAACTCACACATGCATGCCATTCTGCGCTCCTCAACATATTTCCTACTGAGCAGTGACTGGCATAGTTTAACTGGGACATGTTGTTTCTGTCACACATTCGATGTGGGCAGAATGGAAATATATTGTTTTCTTTTGATAAGCATGTGAAGGAAAACCACATAACCACTCACGATTTAAAGATAGCTACCTCTTTTCACTCACAAGATTAGTTAACAATCACCAAAACCCCTCCATGACATACATGTGAAGAAAAGCAATGCACCAATTTATAAAAACCATTAAATCACATTCCATTACAATCATTCGGCAGACCTGAGTGGCTCACAAAATGTGGGACACTGTAAGCACAATCACCTGATCAATACTGGCAAAAAAAGAGCCTGATGGACCTGTTAGCAGAATTGTTACTCCAACTTTCCAAGCTTATGGTGGCTGAAGCCTCCGGGTGGTGTGGTGGGTGATGGACGCGCTGTGTGTGTTTGTGTGGACAGGCACCAGGGCTTCGTGTACACCTACAGGCTACACCAAGTTGAAGGCGGGTCATGGGCTGCAGAGGTGAGTAGTGAACAGCACCGCAGCTGATTTTCATTTTCCGTTATCGCATGACTATGAGCCTGATATTTTCCTTTTTTTTTGTTTTTAAATACAATAGAATTTCATATATATTTACATTTGATATATTTCAGAAGGGATCTATATTTCCAGCCTCCCGTAATAGATTATTCTAAAATAGATTTTACATCATAATGTGAATTTAATCACATGATTATGGACTAACCTCAATACTTGTGTTACATCCAATGTGAGTAAAAAAAGAAAGTGGAAAATGGCACATGCTTTTTAGGTTTAGTCAAAGCTTGATCCAACAAAAAACAACATATACTTAATTGACAGGCACCAGCTTCGAGCAGCACTGGGTAAATCTACATTTTCAGTGCGGGCCAGATGATTTTCTGTCCATCCAGATAATATAAAAATCAGTTGACTTATTTCAAATAGACCGAAAAACAACACAGAGCAAAAGCCTTGTCTGGAGTGGTGATTGGGACACATTTGTCATCACAGCGTGCTCTTTGGCTCCTTGCTCAGTTTGACAGGGAAATGTCCACAGGCTGCTTTAACTGAGCTGCTGAATGTGATCTTTTCTTTCCAGACCACCCCTGGCGTTGAAAAGCGATTGTTCCGTAAGGTGAAGAATCTGATTGCAGCCTACCAAAAGCCAGGCCAGGGCATCGCCATGCCCCTTCTTTACCCTGTCACAGCACAGAACAATTATGCCTTCAAAGACAAGAGGGAGAACAACCCACAAACTTATCAAATTTAGCATGAGTTAATTTCAGACAGAAAAGTAAATGACTTTTGTGTGAGAGCTTACAAGAGAAAACTTCAATATTGTACATCTTGTACAGTTACAAGATTTTTTAAAGATTCTTAAAGCAATCATTTGTAGATGAGTTTCAAGGACTCATCGCAAACTATAAGTCTGATAAGTGCATATGTTTTGTTATAACCTGATAAAAATGTCAAAAACAAGACAGACTACAGAGAACTTTGGACCAGATTGGATTTGATATAAACAAACCCATGATCCAGACTATGTAAGTTAACTAAGAGTACTATTTAATCATTTTGCTTTGCAATTTGCTTTTAGCTCTTACCTTTTACTAAGGCCGCATTTTCTGCTGTTAGCGATTATGTAAATAAAATGTACTTCGTTATATTTAATTTTAATGACTTTAATGAGTGCTTCGTAGAAAGTAATGTCCAGTAAGTAATAACAACAAACTACAGTTTTTTAAAGAAAATTTTAAAAAGAAGAAAAAACCCTGATAAATAAAATAAAATAAAATAATGGATTTGTATCCATTCTGTGAAATGAAGTAATTTGCTTTAAAGTGTAAACTTTACATCACATTTCTTAGTATTAAACAGTCACTGTAAGTTATTCCTCCAATTTTAGAATTTAAAAATGTAGTGACAGTACATTATGTATATAAAAATATTGTTTTAAGAATTTACAACTCAGTGAAAATTGTTCAGATGAGGATTCAGCTAACATTTTTGCTTAACTTTGGCTCACAATTAAATCGCCATTTTTATATTCACAATCACAGATTGGCAAGTTCAGCAATCATGAAAGTTAATATGCCAAACTGTTCTTGTCAACAAAAAACAAAACACTCATTCAAATGCAAGTAAAAGTGAAGGAAAATGTTTTAACCCCAACATAAATTTATTGAAATTACCAAAACTCTCCTATATATAGATTATTTATCTTGTATGGTTTTTATATTTTGCATTTTATATAGCAGAACTCATTTTTTTCCCTCTAGAAAAATTACTAATTAACCAATAGGATGTTAAATTTTACAATTTGATAAGACTTTTGACTTCACTTTCAAAAATTAAAAGGATGATAGTTTCGCCTATAGTTACTGTACACGTATATATGGTACAATGCACAATTTTTTGCATTGTAATTTTTCCTTTCAATTTTTATATCTCAACTTATTGAAAATTAACCATCTTAAATTGAAACTACAATTTTTGTGGGTATAAAATCACACCACATATGTGGTAGATGAGCAACAAAATTGAATACAAAATCAGATACCTTTTTTATACTTCATGAACAAGATCAAACTGTGAATACTAATGCTGAAATTAATGATTTACATCTTTTAGTTCTAAAGAATTTAAGTTCTTGTGTATGTGGGCGTGTTTGATGACGTCAGTACACTCTTCCCCCGTTAACTTTTTTGGTGCTCTTGTCTGTTCTGTGCCATTAGCGAGAGGAAGAAACACGGTGGTTTTCACGCATTTATCCTCTGCTTAGAGGCTCAAAGGCTTTGAGCTCGCTTCGAGAAATCTCTCTGCTTTCAGCACTTTCCCTTTCATAGCGAGAGGAGAGAGCTAAAGAAGGCAAAAGCACACACACTTTACAAGAGCATGAAGACAGGGGAAGTGCATTCTTTTTTCTGCATCTGTTTCTCCTATTGCAATGTAAAATACTCAAAAACCATTCAGGATTGATGGAATGGTGATAGTAATTGGTAGTGATTTGTACAGCATGTCAGAGTAGCATAATGACTAAACTGCTCCTACAGCTACTTTGAATCTTTTGCCTGAGTGAGACTAAATGTGAGGGTATACACACGCAAACACACATGCATGCACACATGAACAAAACACACTCAACCGGCCATACATATTGTATATATTCAAAAACACAAAGATATCTGATCACTAATACAGAGCAGATACATTACCACACACTAACATGTGCATGCATGCACACACACACACACACACACACACACACACACACACACACACACACACACACACACACACACACACACACACACACACACACACACACACACACACACACACACACACACACACTTTTGTTCCAGAGCAGATTTATTTTAATGTTTTTTGCAAATGTGTTGAATTTAATGTAACATGTTTTTCCTTTCTGTCACCATGTCTGTTATGATTTCCATAACCCTTTATCATAAATGGATGCTTTTATATTAAAGATGTGTGTGGTGTGTCTGTTTGAGTTAGTGTGTGCACCGGGTGATACGCCCTGGTGCAGACACACATGACTGACAGCCACTGCTTCTGGAATAAGCACACACACGGGGCTCAGTCTGCACATTTATTTCTTCAAAAGTTTAAAAGTTCAAAGTACTTTCTCTTACTGAAATCTGACACTCCATATATTAGCTTTGTGTTTTATGTATAGCTATGTACAGCCAGTTGAGCTGGGGCAGACGCAGGCCTCTGGACCGAAGCCCGAGCAGAAAAGCAGTCTCTCTCTCTGCGCACGGCTCGCAGGCAGGTGCCGGAAGATCGCTGCGTTGCCTAGCAACTGTGCTTTCAGTATGCTTCCCCTCTCTGTTACCAGTAGACAAAATCAATCTTAACATATGGGGAAAAAATAATAATTAAAAAAAAAACTCTTGAGGTTCATTTAAGATTACTCTGCATTCACAGCACATTGTACTCTAGCACACAGCCTCTTCACATACATTTCACATGATTTAAACAAACAAGCATGGTTACCCAACACCTACAGTTATCAGTAACTTACAAGGTCTATCCATGCATTGAGCTGGACTCCTTCAGATCATAAAAAATAAAAACAAAGATGTAAAAAATAAGCTAAATAAATAAAGCATACAATGGTAAAATGCAGGATGTGTCAAAGTGGAGCAACATTTGATTGTGAATAAAGCAGCAGACAGGCCAGGCCTGTATCACAGTGCTGTCTGTTTTACTGAAACAGAACCGATTTAGAAGCTTTTAGAGATATTTTGAAGTTTGACCATCAACTATGTTTGACGTTTGTATATTTAAAAGCATATAAAAGTATGATGGTATCAATAAATAACATAGAACACAAACTCCATCAGCATGAAGAATCATACGTTCAATGTGCTCTGAAATGTCAATGGATAATGATCTATAAATGCTATACTTTCACCAAAGGCTCACACAGGGTACCTTGGAACTTACATATTAAAGCTTGAGATGATTGTGGCTGTGAGACAGAAATAGATTACAGTAGACCTGTAGTTCTTTATAGCACCTCTCTTTCTCCCTCCCTCTCCCCTTCTCTCTCTAGACACAACCACACTCAGTGTTCTGGGAAAGTGCAGATAGCTGACAAACGTGCAGTGCTACACCACAAACCCTAACCTGCCACTCTGTTAAACTTAATGTACACTCTTAATGCACTGCTTTTTCAAGTTTGTTTACATGTCATGTGACTCTATTTCGAAGTGAATTAGAGACCTGGTATGGAGGATAGCAGGATCTCCACATGTGAGCTGAAAGAGAAATAAACACAAAAAAACAATGATAGAAAAAAGTAATGTATTTCTGTAATGCATTTGCAATGTTGTGATATTTAAGGATGGAAAAAAGACATGATCAGGGTTCAAGAACAGGGAGGGATCTGATTGGTTGATTCAGTGTATTGTCTAGACACTCTTGCTTCTCAGCTGGTGGCTATTTTTAAAGTAAAAGCAAAAGCCATCAGAGCCTAGGGTTGGTTTTGAGGACTGCTGGTCTGCACTGTTCAGTAATCTCTGTGAGTGTGCCGTCAGTCCATCAGCTGGTGCTCAGTGCTCTGCTTTTGGGTCGTCCTGGCCGAGACGTTTGAAGGCAACGTGCTGAGGAGGCCTCATCCAGGGAGGTCAGGCCCAGCCCTGCTCCTCTCCAAAACTTCAGCTTCTACTCTCCTCAGTCTTCAATCGTTAACTTACCTTTGTGTATCATTGATTTATTCATTTGTTTCTTCATCATACGATAACAGCTGAAAAAATATACCAATGTCCTGTGTGTTAATACTGTGCTGAAGTGCATTTTGGGAAAGGTTTCTGTAAAAAAGGTATACAGCTAATTAACTATCTGGACCATTAAAGTCTGGGTTAAATACCATCATTCACCTCTCCCCTCCAGAAGCTGAGCTTGACACCTCTGTTGCAGATCCAGCAATTAGGATTCCAAACACACACCCACAAAACAATCAAGCCTAACCATTTCACCCTTGAAAACCAAGGCTATGGAAATTCTATGTCTGATGGTCTTGGCTTACTCTGTCTCTCACAAATGACTCATTTACCAATAAGCACATTATTCCTCTGTAATGTGATTTGTAACAGGAGGGCATTTTGGCCAACTGCTACTGAATGTCATGTTTTTTTTTTTTTTTTTTTTGACCTGATCGTTGATTTACTTGTCTACAAAGATGGGACACAAATCGAAACACACATCACCACTGACTGGGTCCAAAACTGAAGCATCTACCCCATACAGCGCACAGTAACGTAGCTGAAGGTGATATTTGAATGTTAATTTCTTTATGTGATGACTCAAAACATATGTTTCACAGTTTTTGATCATCAAACAAACATGATTTAAACCTGCTAAATGTCCCCATAACCGTTGAAGGTTTTGGCAAAGCGCTTCTACAAGCAGGTTGTCAGTGGCTTGAAACAGTTTGATTTTTTTTCTTCTAGTTCACACTTCAAAGCTTTTTTTTAAAAACAAAAAGGCACAAGCTTCACCCAAATTATGCATTATACTTCAATAATGCACAAAATACTAATCTGCACTGTAACATGTTAAATAATCCATAGAAAAGTAAACTCTATATAGAGATTTTCTGCTTGAATATTTTTTCATATCACTTTTTTAAACTCTGCAAAAACGTAACTGCTTCTATTGATTAACGATATTGACACTTAATAATGGGTGACAACATAATATCCATTTCAGCACTTGCTGCTGTCTTCGAACTTTCTATTTACAATTTCTTGGGGGTATATGTACACACTCAAATAAATTTTACCATCACTGTCACACACGTGTGAGGCAGAAAAATACTTCTCATTCACCATCATTTTAGTGGGAACAATATTATTTGGATACAGAATTATATAAAGAATGGCATCAAGGTAAATTGGCAAGGCCTCTCTTTCACTTACCAACATATAAAACTGATTGTTAGAGATGTACTGTATATAAGCTCAAACAGCTCAGAGGCCAGATTTAAAACTGATATAACATAAATATAATACTAATCATAATCTCCATTTGTTTTAGATTCTGCATGTTTATATTTACTGTGCCATTCAGAATTACTGGATACTAAACATCGATGGGAAAGGATATTCCCAGTGTAGAAAAGCTAAGCCACTCCAAAACAAAACTGCTTTGTAATAAGAGAACGAACCACAAGCCTGACAGCATGTGCCATACTATGAAAAAAAACTCCATATAGAACGATAATAAAATACCATCATTTGTCACAATTAAAGGCAGGTGGAAGTTAATTCTCCAGTTTTTCTTTTCTTTTTTTAAATATATATTTACAGAGTTGTCATTCTAGAAAAAACAGTACAACAAATCATCCAAGGATCTAAAAACAGGCAGTCTTTGGTGAAGGAGAGACTCAAGTGGAGTAACTCAAGGGAGCTGCCACTGTTACCTCCTTCCTATTTCATTCTGTCTCATAAAGTGAATGTTGTTGGCACTGTCAGAGAGTTCCAGGTACTGCTCAACAGAGAGGACGAAGTAGCCGTCGTAGCCAGCCACCCTCCCTGTGGTTAGCAGCTGCTGCCGCTCACCCTCGGTCCAGGTTCGGACGCCCTCCTCACCCTCTCTCACCCTCCGCTGCTCGCGAGTCCACGCCTGGTCCACGGCGCGCTGGCGTGCCGCCTCCAGGACGTGGGCCCGCTCTTCCTCCACCGTGGCGCCGTAGCGGACATTGAAGCACAGGGCGCCCCTCTGCAGCTGGATGTCAGCGAAGCGCCTAGTCCTCCCGTTCACCACCGAGGTCAGCTGGGACACGGTGACGTTCACGCCGCTCTCCAGGACCCCGCCGCCGATCGCGCCCAGGTCACCCTCAAGCGGGCCCAGCTTGACGAAGTAATGCGTATCGCGGCCGTCCACCGTGAAGCGGAGGCCGCTCAGGTACACCGCGTTGTTGAGGATGGAGGCGATTCGCCGACTATCCTCACTGGCCACCCCGATAATGTCAGCAGTGGCCACACCCTCCACCACAGCAAACCTGACACCCTTCCCGAAGAGCGAGGAAGAGGCAGAATATAGCGGGCCTCGGTCCAAGCTCCGCCCCCAGGACCCGCTGACCCGGGACATGGGCAGGCGATCCAGCGAGATGAAGGTCCGCAGATGCTTCTGCAGCTCACACTGGATCCCAAGAACCACCTGGAGAGAGAACAGGAAACAGATAGTCTTTCCTGAGAAAAGGAAACCCATGCAGTTCTCCTTGGGAAAGAAGAAAAGCCTCCTGACCCCAACGTTTCTGCTCGCCCCAGTGTGGCAGAGAAATATTAAATCACACCAATTCAGTGACACAGTTCTTATCTTATTTGCTAGTATCATCATTACATATCTTTATCTATTAGTAAAGATTAATGTTAACGTTTGGTTTATTTTCACTAAGAGAGAGTGGTTTGTGAACTTGATGGCTCTGGTATGTATGTATTATGAATTTTCCTGCATTTCATTAAAAACATATGTAAATTTTCTTTATCATAGTGGCACAAAAACTACACAATGGTGTTGCATGACTTACTAAAAACGGTGCAAGAAAAAGCTGTTCTTACCATATTATTTATATTCAGACATACAATTATAAGCTATGGCTGAGGTGATTGGCCTGACACATAAAGCTTCTATGAGTTCTGTCACCATTTCCGGCCACAATGCTGTGTACCAAACCAAATACAACGGAATGTTCATGTCCTGCACATTGAGCTCTACTTAATCTCTGAGCAGAAGTCACATTGTTTAAGAAAGGTTTACTCATAGTGATTTAGTACTGTGATGAGTCAGTCTACCATAAGCATTTAAATATATTAAAAGTATGGCTGAAATATTACATATAAAATACTAAAAATACAAACACAAAAAAACACAGTGGGTAGGTAAAATAATGGAAGCATCAAATGAAAATGAATTTACTGAATCACAGAGTCAACACATATTTCATTTTCATGTTAACACTAATTACCTGTGTGTTTCTGCTATATGTAAAATGAACAATTTAATTTGTGAGTTTAAACAACAGACATTGCACAGATTTTAAAAGAGGTTAAGTCACTGGTGCCCGAATTGCGGGTGTGACAGAAAACTGAATGATTGCACCTGGGTTTTGAAATCAGTGCCCAATCCTCACATGTGTCAGTTTCAACAATAGAGAGCACTCCTGACTTTGACTTTCTGCAGTGAATCTGGGGGGATGTACCTTGCTAGGGTCCCAGTCCTGCGTTTTGGTTTGAGTCTTCATCAGCTCATACGTCTGCTCTGTGCTTTCCACATCTGGCTTGGGGAATCCAGGCACCACGTTGTGAAGCTGGAAGCCAAACAGCTGCAGCCAACTGCCGATGTCTGCAAGCAGGGGACCGTAAGTCAGGGACCCCGACCCCATATACCCCTCACCCCCTTCCTTCCTCATTCCACTGATCTGAACTGACTACTGACTGACCAGCTGAGGGTCCTGACCAGCTCAGGTTAAGGAAGGCTGCAACTTTTCTGAAGTGGAGACACAGATTTTAAAGGTGACATCAAGGCATACATAATGTATCGTCTTCACTTTCAGAAGCCTAAACGGGCCTGGTATTGGCATTGTAGGATAAGGTTATTAAAAACATTCATTTGAATTTTTTAAATCTGAGCTGCAAGACATCTTTTCCACACATTCATGCAAAAATTCCACACTTTTCCTACCTGTTGTGAAGCGAGAGACCTCCTGTAACTCCCCGACTGGGCAGTTGCTTCTGAAGGAGTAGAGGTTGAAGGGCCGTGGGTTGGTGCTGAGCTCAGACCACAGGTCATAGTTTGGGGTCGTCCACCGACCCGCCACCACATCATAGTCTCTACGGCCCAGGTGGACGAGTTTTGTGAGCGGGTCATAGATGCCACCATGGAAACCGATAACCATTTGGAATGAGGGATTGGTGTCCTGGTATATGTCCCCATAAGGGGTGTACAGGATCTCCTTCACGATTTGCCCACGGCTGCTGAAAATCGCCAAGGGGGGTGCCCGAGTTGTCACATGCCACGTAATACTCTTCTCCGCTGCTCAGCTCCATGGCGATGAGATGGCCCTGGAGGTCATAGTAGAGGGAGGTGATTTGTGAACTTGTGTGGTTGTACATGTGGGTCACCCTGGTGGGTTTGGCAAGGTCCGCATAGAAGAACTGGAGGTACTGCCCGGAGCTCCCCCTGCTGGCCACTCGCCGGCCCAGCCCATCGTAGCGGTATTGAACACTCTGCTCTGATACCTTGTTGTACGCCCTCGTCAGGAGGCCATTGGAATTGTACTCAAACACATCGTTGTCCCGCACACGGAGGAACCCATCCTCGTCCATTTTGTACTGGATCTCCCCGAGGCGTGTGATCCGATCCCGCAGGTCGTAGCGGAGGGGAGTCAGCCGGGCACTGTTGCCGTGGCTCAGGAGGTTGATGTTCCCATTGAGGTCATAGCTGTAGCGCCACTGCGGCCGGTCGTTCACTGAGACGCTCTGGAGCTGGCTGTCAGCATCGTACTCATAGGAGTAGCGTGTGATGTTGCCATCCACGCCGATCCTGATGTCACAGACAGTGGTGCGGCCCATACTGTCATACTGCACTGTCATCCAGTAGGCAATAGACTTGAGGATCTCGTACTGGACCTCGATCACCTGACCATTGGCGTTGAAGATCTTAGTGTGCTTCATGACATGGGTAGTGATGACCTGGTTGAGGTCGTAGTTGATGACGCTGAACTTGCCGAACTGCTCCACCCGCCCGGACACGTCCACGTAGCGGTAAAGGTCGATGGGGAGGGGTGTTTCATTGATCATGGCCTGCATGCTGGTCACTCTGAAGTTATTGTAGCTGTAGTCAAATCGGGCGTTCACAAGCCCCTCCTCGCTAAATCTGAAGATCTGCCGCCCAACAAGAGGACCTACAAAAAGAGAAAGCATTTGCTGCCAGTGACTTAGGTGTTCTGCAGGAATGTCATCGATGAAAACAAACTGGAAGTGGGGCTGGAACTGGAAACAAATCCAAACAAACCTGGGTGCTGGAGCCTTAAACCCTCACTATTAATTTAAATTACTACATTTCAGTGACCACAATGATGAACAAAATATGCAAAATACCACTTGAATAAATTGTTTTACTCTCTGTTGATTCTTATTAAAAATGCTACCACCTAAAGAGCAGGATTGCAGTGTGTGAGTCACCACTGTGACCAAACTATTTCACTGATTGAATTAATTGTTCCTGAAGGGAATCTGTGATTGATAAATAGATGCTTTTTTAAGCTTCTCAAAAATGTGTGATCAAGCAGGTACAGAAAGTTGGCTATTTTTGCAAAAATGCTGCAACTTGTCACTGTCACAGATAGGCTTTTACTTTGAGAATACATCAACACTTCCACCCCACACCCGTCCCTCACACATTTTTATGATGGGTGTTTTGGTTCACACATTCACAGCATAAACAGCCAAGTAAACAGTCTCACTACAGATTCTGATCAGGCAGTTAGTTAAATGTATGTGCTTATCACATTTATTTTTAGATTGTGTACAAACACCGTCTTATTGTTCTTTCTATTTATCTGTAACGGATAATTGAACCAAAGGTATGGCACCAAGCTCCCTGGTCTTTTTTTATAGCTAACAGACTGCATGCTGTATGTATAGCTGCCACAGGTACTGGCTCACTCCTCTTCATTAATGACTCAATGTCTGCTCATGTTCAAGCAAATGCATCCTGGCTCATTAGTTCACACTTCTTCCTACAGCATGACAACAATCACCGAAAATACTGCTAAAACAACAAAAATTCATGGACAATTCTTGACTGGTCAATTCAGCCACCTGATCTGAATCCATCAGACCATGTGTTTCAAATACTGAAGGGAAAATGTTAGGCAACTACCCCCCCAAACAAGCAGGAGCTGGAGGCGGCTGTAGTAAAGGCCTGGTAGAGAATCATCACCCACACACTTGTGGGTGTCCAGCCAGACAGATGTGTTTGCTACAGAGTGAACAGACTGACGATTTTAACCAGATTTGCCCACACCTTACCATGATGAGTCTGAGCCAAGTGCCTTACCCTCCAGCCGCATGAGTCCATGTTCCTGTGTTCTCACACAGATAGGAGGAGAGCAGGAACAATTTATTTAAAAGCAACGAGCATGTATAAATCTTGGCAGCCCACTCATTTGCATAGACAGTGTGGTTAACACACATGGCTGTAAATTACCAAAAGAGTGATAATTCATGAGCTGTGAACATAAACAAATGGGATCTAATTTAGTGCCTCTGCATTTAGCAAGCCATCATAAGGGACTGTCTGTTTATGGCCTTTATAGATGGTGATCAACCTTTAATTGCAAAACATAATGAAATCTAAGGACAGTGGTTATAATCAGGAAGAGCAACGTGGCTCTAAACGTTGGAACATTAAGTTTAAGAACACTATAAATTGTGCTTGCTAATCTCCTTGGCTTTATCGCTGGTTTTGGCTCCCAGCTTCATTCGCGTTGTTATCCATGCACAGGTTGAGAAGCAAGGGTCATGTCAGGAACCACTGAGGTGACTCAAATCTCCATCTCAGTGCCAATTACTGTCTGCTCTGTAAAACGTCCCAATCAGCCAACCACTGCTATTGTTAGAATTGCTTTGCCTTTTCCTTAAGAGTCAGGGGCCCCTTCTCTTTCACACCACTTTCTTTATTGCTTATTTCAGGCTACAATTATCATTAGCGACCCTTTCCCATCCAAAGCAAGGCAGCATTTGATACAGGGGAATGAGATCAGTTAAAAAGAAGGTTAAACTCCTTCTGAGGACAAAGAGATAAAATGGAGCAGGGACCGTGCCTAGCAGCCGCAGGGATTACAGAACCCTGACTGAGTGACGATAATCGCAGAGAGGGAGGGGTCCAAGGAGGACAAATATCACTCATCAGCATCAGGTAAAGGTGGCCCTGCGTGTGTCCTTCTCCTCACAATGTGAAATCAGACGCCATCGCTAGACCAGGAAATACTGCGCTTCCCTGGCTCTTAACGATGTAAAATCAACCGCCTTCAACAGACTGCTGATTTCTTTTACTTTACGACAGAGCCCAACGGCAACGGCATCTGGGTGAGACACGACTGCCCCTGCTGTCTGAGTTGGGGCTTTGTTGGAGGGGCTTCTGCCAAGTGAACGTGTAGTATGGTCAACAGCTGCCATTCTCGCTGCCTCTGTCACACCTCAGGCAGTGTGGTTCCTCTGAGCATGCCTCACACCTCCGTATGGAACGAGCGTGTCATTGGAACTCTTATGGATGATGCAATATAGCAAGGCCTTTCTGACGTATGTGGCTAGGTATGACACCACCCACGGCAGCGATAGTGATCTGCTGGCTCTGCTATTCCTCCCACCGCTTTGTTTTGGAAATGAGGAGACAGACATTTTCACTGTTTTCCAACTTGTAAACAGTAACATTAACAGTTTACTGGTATTTGTCTGCCAGATGATGCTGATAAAGGCTCTTTTGAGACACACTTATACATGCTTTGTACATCCAAAAAGTAATTTTCCCTGAATTTATTGCTATCAGGGTAGAACTCAGCATTGGCCTGTATGACCCCTGTGTGTAGGTAGTCTGTCACCTGTCTGCCTGTATCTGATGGTGCAGATGAAGCCCTCGTGCATGAGGTGGATGGTCTTGACCACGCCCGAGGCCTCGTCGTAGGTGAAGGTGACCAGGGTAGTGTCGTAGAGGATCTCAGCCAGGCGGGATTGCTTGGTGTACTTGTAGAGGGCGCGGCGGCCTGTGCCCAGGTAGAGGGTCTGGAGCAGGCGCCCGTCGCGGGTGTAGTCCTGGATGAAGGAGGCGTTGGTGTCTGGCGGGCTGTAGATGTTGCGGTGGTAGCCCACGGACAGCAGCGACTGCAGGCTGTGGCGCACCATGCTGGGCATGGTGACAGACAGGAGCCGGTCTGTCTGGTCAAACTCGAAGATGTACCGGCGCTGGCTGTGCAGGAGCAGCACGACGGACTGTAATCAAACCCAGAAATGAGCCAGTCAATTCAGCAGCATCCAGCATCTGACCGACAGGCACTGACAGGCTCACGGCATATTACACAGACAAGAAACCGGAGGCCTTTCATCTAATGTAGAATTATCACATCACTAGAGTAGGCAGAGTGTTCCGCTGGTATTGAAACCAGTAAATATTATTACTGATGGCTGTTTCCTCTGGTCTTGTCCAATACAGAGTGCACCTTATTCAGATCTTTTATAAAGGACACACAATATTCAGCATGAGAGAGAACAAAACTCACACTATCCATCTGCAGGATTACAGGTTCTATTTCTTATCTGAAAAAAGTCATCAATGCTTATTTCTTTTATCCATTAACATCACTATTGTCATACTAATACCAATAACTGGCAGACATGTTCTTCACATTTTGAAACATAATATTTTCCTGGTTAGTATGGTGTTTAACTGTGCACAATTAATATGTGCAAAATAAATAAATATGTAGCGTTCAAATCCAATAGTTATATGATATTTCTGGTTCACACAAATAAAGCCTGATGCCTAGAGTTCAGATATCCTCTGCATGTTAGAGAAAGTAAAGAATGTGACATTTAAAAAGTAAAATGTCAGCAGCAGTGGGACGATGGAACATATTGAAAAGTATAATGCAGCACAACTATTTTATAATACCTTCTCCAGGAAAGTATAGGTCCATATCTTCCCGTTTGCCCAAGTTCTGGAAACCACTCTCCCATTGTCATACTCAATTTTCTCGGACCAGTTTCCCCGCTGGATGCTGGTGACCAGGCCCGCGGCAGAGTAAGACACATTCACCTCATTGTATTTGCTACTAGGAGACCAAAGAATGGGACGTCCCATTCGGTCATACAGGATCCTGAGGGTAAATTTGCGATGGTCATCATAGATCTTGCCCACTCGTGTGGCTTGGTCAAAGTCTATGGACAGCAGATTTCTGTTATGAGCCTGATAATAAATACAACAATATATTATCAGTTATGCAATCAGCAGGTCAGCCAGCAAAACAGACAGTCAATCTCCAACAAATCAGTTCAAAACAGTCAAAGATTGTACAAGTATTGTGCTTAGCTGTGTGGAGAAAGGTTGAGTCTTTAAATGAACTTTGAATTTGAACATTCTGCAACACTAAATCAGATCCTCTGACAATAATATCCTCCCAGCCCCCCAAAGCAGAGTGACATCAGCTCTCTGTAAATAACCCAGATATTAAAAAATGTAAAAATGTATGACAATGTACAACATAACCTGAAAATAATTTTATGCAGGTTATTGGGGTTTTTGAATTTTGATTTTAAAAAGTAATAAAGCTGTACTGTTCTATGGTTCTTTTATTTTAGGAAGCTCTTGAATGCTGTTCCTTAGGCTAAGTCTCTAAATTAACTTTGTGTGGAGCACTGTTTGACTGTACTCAACAACTGAACACAATACAACTCTTGAATATGGCTCCAGCATAGGTTAAGATGCAGTTTTTTCCTCTTTTGCAAGGTTCTTGGTAGCTCCAGCAAACATCCTGCTTTATATTTGGGTCACACAGTTTGCAATACAGCAAAGTATTGTTAAGCCAGCTGCAAAGGTGTAATATGAGTCTAGTAGTGAACAGCAGTCAACAGTTTATAACCAGACAAAAAGCTTTGATAAAGTACGATACAGCTGCTGGTTTGGCTGAAAAAACCCCAAATTGAAAACATTTCCACTGAAATTCACTGAGGTTTATAGTTTCATATGCTCTCATCGTGGACATCCTAGGACGTCATCGCCCTATGACAAACCAAAGGAAATAGATTTATCTTGTCTTTCCTTGACGCCTCCTATATTGTTACACCTAGCACAACCGGTAGGCCCTTTTACACCCAAACTGCACTTGCTTTCGTAGACACAGAGCAAGCACACCCCATGACAGTGGAATTCATGTGGTACGCTGGAGCACCTGGGGGGGAAGGGCTCAGTATCAGCACATCAAATGGAAAAGGAAGGTGCCTCCCATCTGTGGTTGACCACTGTCACTGTTCCACTGCGTGAAACTCGTACCAAATCTGCACCAATAACCAGCTCTCCATCTGATGTGAATCAGTTAATTGAAAAGGAATGATTTATCAAGATGCGTTTAAGATCAGCAAAACTGCTGATGCAAGACAGACTGCTGCTAGAAATATGTGGCCGCAGTCTCTGGCCAGCCTCACACAGCGAAGGTGTGGTGAGCCAAGTGATGATCAAATCAAACCCCAAGATGTTCATTTTGTCCTTAACTTCCACTAACAGACTTTAACTATTACTTTCCTATGGCCAGGAACCCCAAAAGACATAAAAGGAGATTTAAAGTTTTACAATATTTTAAAGTTCGCAAGTTTCTAATGAAGGTAAGATAATTCAATAGGTTATATCATTATGAATTATGGACATGGCTTCACGACACACACAGCCTCATTGTTGCTAACTGCTGGCTGCAACTCATTCTTTATGAAAAGGGACCTATTTTTTATAGACTAATCAACTGCACAGGTGTCATCATGCTGTCAAAAGGCAGGTGAACAGAATGCACTGTCTTTGTTTTTACAGTAAAATATCCTTTTAAATATTGGGAAAAGCAGTGTAATTTGTTGAAGTACGTGGGTTCTGTTTTCTGTATGGTGATGTGTAGAAGCAGGATGCAGACTCCTCGTACCCGTAGCCGGCGCTCATAGGCGGTGTAGTTTCCTTTGGCCTGCTCCCGACGTTGCCTCCACTCGATCAGGCTGGGGCTGTGCTCTCCCGGCAGGGTGATGTTGCACTTGCCCACCGCGGGGTTAACCACGCCCGCCGACAGGTGGGGCTCTGTGCTCAGGGTCACCTCCATGCCGCTACCGAATGTGACGCGCAGCGACCCGTCCGCGCTTACGCGGTATGTGTTCTGAGAGTGCTCTGAGAGGGAAAGAGAGTGAGAGAGAGAGAGACGGTAAGAAAGGAATGGGGTAAAGAGCCCAGGATGTTCGAGTTACCCCACAATACTACTGACAAACAGATGCACTATATTGTATTGAATTGCAGTACTTGTATTCCAGTGAAAATCATGCACTCAGATGAGACAATTTTTTTCCATTTGTGACTACCGTGTGGTGCAGGTTGGTGATACATTTTAAAAAGCCAAAATAACAGAAGGTGTCACTTCTGCAGAGAAATGCAACAAAACAACAGTGCCTTTCAAATATGCAATTGTGAAAAGAATCTTGTTTCGAGACCATAATCTCTGCTGCTTTAACGTAACCACGCCAACGATGCGTTGCAAAACAGCACTTCAACTTATGAGAAAATGTCACTTGAGTAGAATATAACAGGCAGATTGCTTGTCTCTCTACTTCCTGTTTTTTTCACATTTATCTAGTCTAGCCTCCTGACCAGCGCTTCACACCTTTGCAGAATATTCTCAGAGTATGAGCATGATTTCGGTTCAGTTGCCTTTTTGAGGCATTTCAGTAGCCTTGTCAGCACACCTGTTTAAAACCACTGTGTTCTAAACAACCAAATAAATACATGAATACACTTTTAAACCAAGCTCCACAAAAAATTAGAAATGTTTTTAGTATCATATATATCTTTGTTCTTATGGACATGCAAGTCTGTAATATAGTTCTAAAATTCTCTGATCTACATCACTGTAGAAAAAGTTTTGCATTAAATCAAAATGTAATGTTTAAGGATTTCATCAAGTCCATTAACGAACCAGGCTTAAATATGCAGTACATATCCAAAGTAAACCTCACAGGGAATCTCTCAGGTATAGACTCTCTGTAATCGTGTTTTGGTTTAACTTGTACAGCGGCTTTCATTCTCAACCAGCACTCCATTCTGTGAATACACAGTGGGTGTGAGCTAAGGTATCTGTGGGAGATACCTTCATCGCTGATACCATTTTAACCTATACAATACAACCATGGATTGTTTCCCTCTAGAATTGATCTAGAATTGGTCTGCATGCATCAAACGAAATTAACAACTGGATGTCTCAGAAGCTCCTTCAGTTGAACACAGATAAAACAGAAATGATGATGTCATGGTTACAATGCCAATATGAAGCTGTAATGGATAGCTGCTCCACTGCAGTTTCTTGGCTGTTGCTGAACGGAGCCTGTCTTGCCTCCATCTTTCTGTCAGATGTTCTCAACCCAACAGACCACTGAAGTCACTAGATAGAAATCTATTAGTAGTGCTCATTGTTGGAGCTAGATGTGGTGATATAGCTTTCAGTTGGTATGCTGTCCATCTCTGGAACCTCCTTCCCTTTTATTCTTTTATTAAATTATATTCCTGTACTTTTAATTTATTTTTCTCATATTTTAAAGCCTTGCTTTGCTAAGTAATATCAGAAATGTTTTATTTTTCTATTCCAAGACAGATAGAGGAACTTTGGCAGCAGATTACCTTATGAAAACAATTACAATTGGGTGGCTTCGTCAATATCAGTGACACATCTACATCACTGTGATGATTGTCACTTCGTTTAAAAGCTGTTATTTCAGACTTTCAAACAAGGCCACATGTTGAGTCTAAGGCTCTCTCCACAGGGAGCCTGAGGTTCCCCTGGGCAGGACACATGACACGTGAAATACATCTGTAAGTATTTATCAACAACGGAAATAAACACATCATACACATAAAACTTAATACGTAGTGTAGGAATAATGCATCACATGCAGTCAGCATATCTAAATACATGTTTTATGTGTAATTGATGCTGTGTAATGACAGCAAATGAAAAAGAATGGAAAAAAAATGAAAGTGAAGCAGAAACCGGAGTGGCAGCAGCCTGGCTGTCGCGGCACTCGAGCGTGCGCTCAGCGGGACTCCAGAACAAACCTTGACGCAGTGTGTAGATAGTGTTGGTGGCTGAGAAGTTTGTGGCGGTGATAAAGTTCTCCCGGTTTGAAGTCTCCACTTCCACCCTGACAGACTTCTCCATGTTACCGTGGTAACTGCTAACTTCCCCCGTAGGAAATGTGACATTGATGAGATGGCCCTCAGAGTTATACCTGCAGAAAGAACACTGCTGTGAGAGGAAGCAATCTTTCGCTATAGAGGATGGATATTCATCCATATCCAAATGACACGAAAGGAAGCAGAAACTACAACAATTTCAATCTTCAAAAAAAAAGTTTGAGGTCATAAAATTCATGTGGGTTGTTGCTATGTATAATTTGTACCACTTTGGTTATGGGTGAAACTGTGTTCCTTTTTACTCATTGTTGACTCACTACAATATGAGATTGAAAATAACAGATTATAATGGATTAATAAACAGTATAAGAAAGATCAGCACACTGCAAATATATCAGCACTATTGTCAGAACTTGCCAGACACATAGTTTATACACTGTAGCTGGGAATGATAAACATTACACCACTGCTGAGTACTAGTTATTGCTGTGACTTCCATAAAATCAAACCTTCCATAAAAAATCACATCATCTTTGTCATACTTTAGTCATAAAGAACCTCGACAGATTCAAGCCAAATGTGGCAGTAGCAAGGACAACCCTGCATGATAAATATGCCAAGAAACCTTATGCTCAGTGGGTGGGCCCACATTCCTCTGGTTGGCTCGTGATAGACATTTTTAATGTCAAACATGGTCAGTTAGTAAAAACGATGTGCTTTTTCAGAGCAAGGTGTTGGCTTGTTGAAGCATCTGTGGATGGCTGTACCTCAATGCATTGGCCTTTAACTAGTTCGTTACAAATCACAAAGTTTGAGTGTAGTTTCAGAACCATAACACAAGATGGCAGTAATACATCACATATTCAACCTGCAAGCGGTCTACAGTGATAGATATATACATTTTTTTTTTTCAAATGATCAAAAACTAACATGCATGATGAAAATGTCCCCTGAGCAAATGCTTTCAAATGCCAATTCTGAAAAAAGGAAAGCCCCCCCAACCCACCCCCATTTAGGACTGAGAAATAAGGGTTTCACAGGCTAATCAGAGAAATGTAACAGCTTTAATGTTGGTCTTTGAGTCAGTGCACTGTGTGACGACCAGGAAGATTTCCCCAGCTGACCAAAGACTGCAGGAAAATCCCTTCCCCTCTCCGATGTCGAATGCATTTCAGGGTAACGATGCAGCTGATGGCTTTGAGAAAAGATTTAAATGAAAGTAAGGCTGACATCCCTAAAGCTCAGTACTTCATATGTACTGCAACAATGTACAGTGATGTGAGACAGCCACAGAGGGTGGAGCTTCCATGTGCTGTCAATCACCACTGACTCATACAGAAAAACCAGACAAAGAAGACTTCAAAGAGATGAGTCACTGAAAACTCATGATGGCCCTTTCCGTTGTTGCGGTTCACAAAGCATCGCAATATTCAGAAGAAACTGTTGACAATAATTATGTCCAACATTAAAGTCCTTTGATACTTTGACACCTATCTTGTCCTTTGATGCTTTAAAACCTTTAAAATAAATTATAATATACAAAGCCACTGATGCACACACAACACACACACCCACACAGCCTTACTCATAGACAGTGGTCCAGCCGTTTCGTCGCTGCTGGTTGCTAGGAGACCCGTGTTTCCATGGTAGGTGACCTGCGCCAGGTCGTGGCCCTGGTCAGAGACTCTCTTGAGGGCCCCGTTGTTGCTGATGGTGAGCCAGTAGACCTGCTCCCCTGGTGCCACCAGCCAGAGAGGCACTCCGTTGGCATCGCGGCGGACGTGGACCGAGTCACCGTCGCCCCCGGTGACACCGCTGACATGACCATCGCCAGAGTAGGTCAGGTTGTAGATGTAGTCGCCTGTGATCAGGTTCTTGGTGTGGAGGTGGGTGCCATTAGCACTGAACAGGTAGAGCTCCTGGTCCGTTGCAGAGGCGACCTCGTACATGTGGGCAGGATTGAGGTGCGGGCGGTTCCGACTCAGGGCTCGGATGCGGACATTGCCAAGGTCAGCGATGTAGAGGGTGCCATCGGGTGATACTGCCAGAGAGGAAGGCGCCTTCAACTTGGCATCTCTGGCATACCCACCATCACCTGCATGGAGCAGTCAATCAATTCAAAATAAAACACCAATACCTCCATAAGCCCCCACTTCACACTATTTATATATAGATATTAAGCTGTATTAAATTCCACATGCTGAAATGTTTTGTCTAGACTTCAATTTTTCTCCATTTTCTCCAATTTTTCTGCATATTTCTCCATGCATCAAACCTCAAACTATAGCAATCGCTGTGCTTGATTCCATGTCACCGAAACATCCATACTTAGGAAGTGATCTTTTATGATATCCAGAGGAATCCAAGGATAACAAACATCTGAAAATTCAATCTCAATTTAAGATTTGTCAGTTTATGGCACATATTGATAAAAAGAACATACATGACTAAACAGCTGACAGTATTTTTTGGGTTATCTAAGTGTCAGAAAGTTGGTCCACCCCTGGATGCTACCTGTTTTCACCCAGGGCTTTTTGAGCTCTTATAAAGTCTATGGCAGACCATGAATGCAACAAAGGATGTGAACTCCTATTTGATTTCATCAGAAAGGATTCAGCAATTTCTAAGGTATCTCTCTGAACTGCCATCCGAACGGATTCCATAGCTTCTTAGTTCCGGTTCTTTGTTTTGCTGTTGCCCCAGATGCATGCTGCACATTCATAATGGCACAACCCACTCTCTAACATCCTGCTTTACAGTATTTAACTTTAAGGATGTGCTGGAAATTCCTAGTCTCTAGAATGTGCCAGGCTGAAACATGGCTTCTTGAATGCTGTTAATTCTGATTGGCCTGGCAATGAGACAGGTATGCATCAGCTCTGGAACGCAGGGTTTGGGGGCTGATGGGAAAGTGGAGGGGGGGAGTGAAGTTTGCGTTCCGTGGTATTTGCTGACATTCTGAATGTGTGTTTGCGGAGGGGGAGGAAACAGGGCGGACAAAGTCCTCTGAGGAGAGTAATCATTTGTTAACAGCATGACATGATGGGAAATATGCAAAGTATCACCACAGAGAGATAGGAATTGTTACACCCCATTGGTTCTTGCCACATGCAAACTTTTTTTCTTATTTTCAATTTTAAAAAAAGAAGGTGATGCGTAACATGTCTGGGAATGCACAGATAAAAGCCATCCTGAAGGAGATGTAATAGCAGACTCAACAAACGCAAGATACTCTTGTGCTGTCAGGATATGTGACAGCACAAAAAGTCCTGGTGATTTGCATCCCGTGAATCCCTGAAGCTTTTCCAACGCGTATTATTTCTTTGCTTATTTCCATTCATTCTCATCCCGCTGCTGCTCTTTCATCATGGTCTGGAGCTTTTAATAACTGAGCGATGTAAAACATGGTGCCGAGATTCACCATATTTTATTGACTGTTATGGCTTGAATCACTGTGATCATGTGAGTTGCCGAACCGCCACCAGGGATGGAACAACAGAGGAGTAGACGTACATAAAATAACGTTTCTTCCTTTTCTTACTGCTCTCATTTCTAAATATGGAAAAACACTTAACAAAGCCACACAAAAAAAACACACCATTAAAAACATGAGCCACGGTTTGGTCTTCATGAGAAGGGCAAAGGAAGAAATGTGTGTGAGACTCTTTAACCTGCCCATTCACAGTGTTATAGATGCAAGGGTAGGCATATGGGTATTTGACAGGATCGACCGGTTTCAAACTCAAATTACTGCACGGCCATTGTGCACAATGACTTTTTGAGAAAATCATTTACCATTCATTTCAAAATATGCCTAATTATTCTTCGCATATCCAAGCAATGTTTTGATTAATTCAATTCATGTTTTGGAAAGATTCAACACGAGAACAACAAAAAAGAACAAAAGCGACTCCAAGAATTCACTCTGACACCCCTGCTTCCAGACTCCAGGAGAATCCTGAGCTACGGTAGGCCCAGAACTGCTTTATTCTTTGGCAAAGTGTCCTCAGGTATGTTTTAACAAGTCTCATTTCAGCATTTTGCGAAAGGTCAGGATTACGGCTGTACAAATGATCCTCAGTTTAAAACCGAAATGAGATAAAAAGTAACAGCAACCATTTTTTGACATTTATGAGAAATATTTCTGTTTTTCATAATTATGCATGTGTCTAGGGTCCTTTAACACCAGCTACAGCGTGAAAAAAATGCTCTATGCTCCCCAGCACAGGGAAGGTCTAACCCACCTGAGAAGCAGTCACAGTTGGGGTCGATCTTACAGTCGCATTCTGAGGGCGCCCCAGCGACCACAGATATCTCCCCGTTGGTGGTGACCTGCTGGATGCGGTTGATCTTCCTCTCATCCGTCTCAGCGATGTACAGTGCCCCCTGATGGGACACGGCGATGGCCTTGGCGGCCTCCAGCGTGGAATGGACGGCAGCCTTGCTCACCAGGTAGTGGTCTATCCCTGGCACCTGGCAGTGGATGGGGCGCCCTGCCACGATCCGCACCTGCTCGCTCTCTGACACCTGGATGACAATGTTGTTATCCAGAATGTAGAGGGAGTTGTCCAGGGGGTTGACGGCTAGGTCAGTAGGCCACTCCAGACGCACCTGAGGGGGGCGGAGGGAGGGAGACACTCAGTGCATTCTGCCCCATCCCCTGCTCTGGCCTGTCTTTGAATCTCTGTGGGGACTCAGTGATTCTCATGAGGTCAGCGTGGTGTGAAGAGCACTCTGCTGCTTTCCTTGCTACACCCACAGTGTTGTCTTTTTCTAAATGTCAGGCAGCAGCCACACACAGAGACCACCTTGCATCTCTCACCACCTTGTCTCATATTAAAGAACTGTGAAGGGTGGCTGTGAGGACAGACATTATTCTGTCAATGTAGGTCATGTGAGAAAACCAGGTCTATAATCAAACCATTTTGACTCAATGTTGTTAGGCACAGAGCCATGAGAGTACAATGCTGCATGATTTTCATTCATGCATCAAACTCATAAATCAGCTTATATTTGTAATTGAGTTCAGTACATTGAAGAGTTCCAGGTTCTTCTGAGTTACATTTTTCTGCCCTGAGTGTAGTCCATAAACACTGTGCTCCTGTGTACTTGTGATATCCTTCTCACTTCCGTATCTTTTGTAGATGAACAGAATTCAGGAGCTCAGGTTGAGCTGTTCGTGTCTCGTTAAAAATACGCCTATGCAGCTTCGCCAATTCAGCCAAAATGTTTGTTTCAAACTGCAATATAGTTGGCCTCCAGCATGAGAATGACCACTTAGATCTGCAACCAAGGAATGCTGGATGTTGTTGTTAAATGTGCCTTGCACGAATACATATGAATGCAAATTCAGGAACTCTGCGCTTGGCGTAAACACCTGAGAACGATGGGACATGCTCCGTACCCACCCCCCATCCCTTTCTCTGCAGGAGAACGTTTGTTTTTAAAGCATCACAGACCCCTCTCAGCCAATCTCTCACCTGTAAAGGTGCTCTGTTAAAAGCACATGCAATACTGTACAGTACAGTGCCCACAGCAAAAGCACCAAAAAAAAGACCATTGTACCACAGTCATACATTATTCATGCACCATTCTTACGGCTCTTATTTCTTTCCCCGCTCTGATCCAATGGGTCAGTTATCAATCTTTTATAATCAAAGTGCACTATATCTGCTACCTGTCAGCTTCCATCAGTCAGCTAACTGCCAGAGATCACACATCACATAAAAGCAAACAAAGAGCATACTCTATGTGAATTTATCCAGCGCTCAAAATGTTTGGGTGATCCCATCTCTAATTGCTTTTGTATCCACATCATCTTTGGTTCTTGAAAAGCCTGAAGCCCATTTTTTTAAAGGACTAGATTCATATTTCTGAGCAATGAGAAACTGTGCTTTGTACGTATTTTTTTGTGATTTGTGAAAAAAATATACACAAGATTTTAAGTATAGGGGGCTGAGGGGGTTCTGTTTCACACGGCCCTATGAGTTCACTCAAGAGTTTGCAGTTTCTGAAGGTGATTGTTAAAAAAAGGCCATAACCAACACGTATCTTTCACCTAACACTATGGTCAGAGTGAGCTGAGACTGGGGCCTGAGTTTTACTGTGGGTTTAGAAGGAGATGAAAGACAGTCCCACAGACACGGGCTGAATTGTGGACTCCTCAGGAATCCTCCTCTCTTCGGCTGTAGCCCCCGCCAGAGGCGGTGCTCGCCCTGGGCCTCTGGCTGCAGGGGAGGATTTCCTGCCAGCTTTACTGCAGGTCTGCAGGCAGATCAGGCTGGGTCAGTGTGGTGCAGTGGACCTTCTCTCCCAGGAGCCTCCTCACCACCCTCCCCCACCCCCTCGCACCCCTGCCTCACGCGGCCCTCCTCACTGTGGCCTTAATAATACATTACTGTTTTGACAACTAATATGGAGTGTGAGACGGAGGGGCTGTTCCTCGATCCGCATACATCATCAGCTATCGGGAGAGCCGTGCTGCTCAGAGGGGAATTCTGTGCGCGTTCCGAATTACGCGTGCAATGACGATGGGCTGATTTTGGGTGCGCTCCAACGAAACCTCGGCCTAAGGTCAATGACCTGGAATGCCTTCGTAACAAGTCTTGGCACACCTGATCATTTTTGTCCCCTCCCATGTCAAACATGACTGGTACTACATATCAGAGTGGTATAAACACACCTACACAGCTTGAGACAAAGCAATGCACATGCTACACGGCAAACATCTGGGACACCTTACAAAAAACTGTGCCGAAAACTAATTGGCCCCTTGTGATGAATAGAAAAGGGTGAGACCAACCCCCTTCCCTGCAAAAAAGAAAAAAAAAGATCAAAATGAACCCACTGTTAGGTAATACTTCCCAATGGGACATTTACACAGCTACCCTTCTCTTATTTGAAACACAAAGTGGAATAATCCCTGTGAAACAGATTAGGCGGCAGGGCTTGCTGCACTGTGGGACGGTGCATTCAGAAGGCAGGCGGAGTTGATAGCGCTAGCGGGGATTCGATATGCATTGGAGGAATTCACAATTGGCTAAATAAATTCTATTATAAAATGTGTGGTTCGCCAGAGATTACTCATGTAGCATCTGTTTTACTGGATCTCCTGGAAAAGGTTTGTGCTTGCCTGTGATGCCTGCTATCACGGGCTTGGTGTATTTAATGTTTTGGTGCTGCGTGTAGACAGCGTGTTTGTGGATACCTGGGGAGCTGGGATGACTAACATGTTCTCTGGAATCTAGGGCAAGTTTTTTTTTTATTCGTAAGTACAGTAACTCTATTGTGTACATGAAGGCTTCAGGTGGAAGACAACGTAACGTCTCGATTTCACTTGCAGTTCAAGTGCAAAGGTATCAGTAGTTCAATATTGTTATTTTACCAATATTGTTAGGAGTTCTCTAGAATAATTGAAAATGTAGAAAATCCTGCACCAGTCAAATGTTAGCATACTGCCCTCCCAGGCTTAGCATTCAATCAATTGCTTTACTGATGTTTAGATAATTTGACTGAAGAACCCTCAGTTCTCTTAGCGTTACTGTAATTACGATCATTACATTGTAATGACTGTGCTGCAAACACAAAAACATCTCTGCGAGGTCTGGAATAAGAGCTGAGATTTTGTTCTGCTCTCAGGAAAGATTTTGAGCCACTCACAGCCAAATTCTGCAGACGTATGTGATGGAAAGGTGCTGTGTGAAAGGTCTTTGTGGATTCTGTGTGAGTTTCTCTTCTCCACCTATGGTGATAGACTGCCACAGATTCGGGTCAGAGTCCTGTGCTCTGCCAGTGACAGCTACTGACAGCAGGGGTCTATCTCTGAAGGTCTCCTGCCTCAGGACTTTCCAAATTCTTCTGCGCGAGTTCTGTAATGGTAGCTCTGTTCAGTGAACAGTGACGCCATTCAGAGTGACGCTGAAAATGATGGCTCCTTGTCCCATGCTGGCGTCTCTACTGTCATGAAAATATGGTATATAACAACAACAACAACAATAATTATAATAATAATAATAATAGGGGCAGCCTGTAGTCTAGTGGCTAAGGTACATGGGACTGTTGAGGTTGGTTAGTATAATCAACTGTAAGTCCATTTGGATAAAAAAAGCATCAGATAAATGACTGTAAGAATAATACTACTACTACTACTACTACTAATAATAATAATAATAATAATAATAATAATGTCATATGGTTGATGAGCATGTAGTTTTTCATGTTTTTCATTTAAAGTCTGACATAGTAATTGGGGGAGGGGTGTTTAGGAATGGCTCAGCACATCCACCAGCAATGTGCATACCTACCCTGGGAAATGCTGCCATTTTGTGGAGGAGACCTCACCAAAACGAAATTTAATTAAACATGGCCAATACTACTATGAGAGTAACAAGCTGGACATTTTGCCAAGACCCAGGTATTCCCCAGCTGTTGGATGTTGAGCTGCAACAGTGTGTGTCAGGACCTTGGCAAAACCTTTCATTCACACTTGCTATAACCATGGCTCTTAGGCAGAATGCTCACCAAATCTGGTCTGACAGCAAAGCAAATTCAAAACCTTTCAAAGTCCTCAAAATACAGACATGGACCATTTCACTCTGCCTGGTACAGTTAAACTATAATGGATGCAGGAACCTTCACAGATCTGAGGGCAGTCCAAAGTTTTAGGATGAAACTATTTTTTTGTGGCTTAAGGGACATCCATTACTAGGGATTTGTCTGAAATCTATACTTTCAGGAGCTGTCAGCAGGCCAGGGGGTATCAACCTTCAGTGACACTTTCCAGCCCTGGTCCAGACCTGGGTGCAGTGAACAGAAACCCTGTGTATGTGTGTGTGTGTGTGTGTGTGTGTGTGTGTGTGTGTGTGTGTGTGTGTGTGTGTGCGTGTGTATGTGCGTGTGTATGTGTGTGTGTGTGTGTGTGTGTGTGTGTGTGTGTGTGTGTGCGTGTGTATGTGCGTGTGTGTGTGTGTGTGTGTGTGTGTGTGTGTGTGTGTGTGTGTGTGTGTGTGTGTGTGTGTGTGTGTGTGTGTGTGTGTGTGTGTGTGTGTGTGTGTGTGTGTGTGTGTGTGTGTGTGTGTGCTTGAGTGTGTATGCACGTGCATGGGTGAGTACATATGGGTTTTTGTAACTGTGCATGTGTGATTGCATGTGCGTGTGACTGTGTGGCTCTACATTGCCATTTACTTGAATGAGAATGTATGTCCAAACTTTTGACTGGTACTGTATGTGACTGTGTACCTGTGTGCTTCTGAGCTGGGGTCTGTGGCCTCACCTGGGTGATGTCCATGCGGGCGTCACAGCTCAGCGGCTGTGTCGACGTCAGCCCGTTGGAGCCGATGACTGTTGTTAGCACCCCTTTCTTGTCAATCCGCTTGATCATGGTTCCGTCCACAAAGTAAACGAAGCCTCTCTTATCCACAGCGATTCCTGCCATAAGACACAAGACACGACAGACCTCAGAGGCTCCCATAGAGACATTAATGCCGGGCCCTCACACTCTCTACAGTCAACCTCTGTTTGAGCGACTTCATTATTTATGTGCTGCAGTAGAGAAATTACAGTCCATGGAGAGAGAGCTAAGGGTGTTTACAACATCGTGGATGGGAAGCCGCACCCTTGGGGCTGCGGGATTGGAGTCAGAAGCTGTGTCTGTGTGACTGGAACAGAGGGAAGAACAGAATGATTACCAGAAGAGATGTGCACAAGCTGTGTGCAGCTCCTGTTTGCTCTGCTGTGGAGCAGGAGCGCTGCTCCCATCATGGCCCTAATGATGAGGGAACAGGAGAGCAGGCAGAAGGCCTCGTCATGTCTGTGCTAAAGGTGAGAGTGCGAGCAGTCATCACAGATGGGCATTAGGCCCTGCTCCACTGTCATTTCCATACCGAGAGAAAAAAAAAAAAAAACCCACAGTGACTCAGGCCAGCAGACTTTCGCTTTTTTTTCTTCTCGAATCTAAGCCTCTTCCTCCCATGGCTCCCCTCTTTCAAGAAGAAGAAAAAAAGATGTGATAGACTCTATGGGCACGGTAAGTAGCTTAGTGCTTGGAGCGTGTGGTTTGCGCAGGGCTCTGGGTATAATTTAATTTTGCTCAATGTAATGCAACGTAACGTTTGGCTGGGATAGACAGAGCGCATTGAGGCGTCTTGGCCTCAGTCGGCCTGGTCGGGATCGCAGAGAGAAGGGAGAGATTTCAAACAGTGATCTGAGTGAGCGCTTGACCGACCAGGAAGTTAACTAACCCTGAAGAGGTTAAGCTGACCGGTGAGAAGCAACATTTGCCCAGTGAAAGTGAAACTGATATTCGGTACAGTAACAAGAGTCTTTTCAACACCAAAGGCTCTATTTTGCCAGTCCAGTTTGTGGTTAAATGGTAAAAAAGTATTATATTTAATAATTGGTTCATCATTCACTTGGAAACCCAAGGTGTGAGTGATACATGCATCATGTTTATTTTGTTGCTGACTGAAATGTCACCAGTCTGAAATTGCAGGCTCTGATGATGCAGCCACATAACTGTCGTCATATTCCACTTGTGTAAAATTGCTGCCACATAATTTGAAATAAACACAACAGCGATTGCACAAGATTATAATGCCATATCTTGACCACAGTACCATGAGTTTGGACTATTAAAACAGAGCCCTTGATTCTTGATCACTTGCATTTATGGAGCTAAATAATATGCTACATATAAAGGATGTGGCCTTCCATTTATTAAATCACGCTTGGCTTCTGGTTTGTTTTGCACAGTTGGAGCACAGTATTGCCTAAGCTATTTAAATGATACTTAGCGCAGCCGGCGAGTGACTCTGAACACTCAGCTCATTACCACCCTCCCAGGCCAGTGCCTGAGTGCCCCTTTTATACATCACTAAAGGCAAACAAATGTGCCCAATTCATTAATAAAATAAATAATATTTATATACCCAATAAGACAGTACCTATCTGGCGTATGCCCACACGGACCCTCAGTGTGGTGCCATTAAGTATTGTGTGGCCTCTGTGCTAAGATAGTGCTACTGCAACTTTTAATCTAGGCCAAGAAAAAAAAAAAGAATTGCTCATCTCAGTGTGAGATCTAATGTTCCATGTCTGCCCATGCCTTAAGAGTAACTGAAATATTACAAGTCAGCATTTCTCAGGCACACAAATTAGCACCACATATATGCATATAAATGAACACAGCATAAGATGGGCATTATGCGAGATACAGTGGGTACATTGTTCAGTGTTAATTCAACTGTAACGTACTCTATGCAAGTCCAATGGGGACAATGTTGCACTCCATCAGTGTAAAATCTACACTATCAGAGTAAATTTAATATTGAACATTTTACCATGTACTGCATATGCGAGTCCTTTTAAACTGACTGGAAAAAAGTAAGTACAGCACACTGCATTCTGAATTATACTGAATAAAAGCACTTAAGGTATAAAGTGCCTTTTTCACTAAAGGATCCACTTCACAGCCAAGGGCTTCATCAGAAACCCTCCCTGTATGGCTGAATGGAATGTCGGACTGATTTTGACTTTCTCCTGTAGTGATGCCGATGACCTTTTCTGCAGCGCTAATGAGGTCTGGGAGCTGAGGTCACAGAATGGGAGATTGATGGTGTGGGCAGGGTCACCCCGCACCTTCCACGGGACAGGTAGACCGTTACGTCTGACCTCCTTCCCACTTTCATCATTCTGCCATGAAGAATGGATGAAACGAGTCATCTCTTCCTTCCCCAGCGCCCTGGGGGCCTGTCTCAGCCTGTCATCTCAAAGCCTCCCAAAAACGAACCCCCAACTGTGCACCTCACCCTCCATTCTGCTCGGCCCACCTGGTGCACAATGAGAGACCACCTTTGTCCTCACTTTAAAATTTATCTTAAAGGATAGGATAGCTATCTACTGTGGCATAGTCACAGTTATACAGTGCACAATTTCCACACATATATAACTTTGATTAGGGCATATTAGCATATTCAAAAAGGAAGTGATTGACAGCCATTTCTGTAGCTTTGTTTATGAGTTCATAAAATAAAAGACAAAGAATTTATGCAGATACAGACGAAAAGAAACCATGCTGACTTTCAACTTGAGTTTTCTTCTCCTCCCCCCTACAGAACTCCTCAGGACACCAATTAGCTTCTAATTAGTCAGAAGTAATAGTCAGAATCGCAGTGTCGGAGCTGCCATTTCAAGTTACGCTGCAGTGACTGACAGTGAGTAAATCCATGTGGCTTTAAAAGACGCAAAAAAGATTTCAAGTGTATCTACTTGGTTTCACTTTCATAAAAATATATGTGAAAGCATATGGCGAGTGCACAGAAAATATATGGAACATGACAACATTAGCAAACTGTTCAAAACGGTATTAAAAGCACATAAAAGGTTCCATGAGCACCAGAAAAACATCATTAAATGTGGGTGGACCTTCCACCTGGCATTTCATAACCCCGTGTTGGCACTTCGGGGACTTCCCCTTGGCTGCCCTGCACTTGATATTCTCTCTCAGTGCATGGCTCTGTACTCAGCCCCACTGCTCTGAAGATAATTGAAACGAAAGGCTACAGTTCAAGGTAGCGGACTGCTTAAAATCTTTGTACTCGTGGATACATTTTTATAATTTTAACCGGAGGCCAGATTTTCATTTCAATGTTATGATTCGAAGGGAAGGAAAGGTGAGAGAAAGGTCCTTACTCCACTGAGTCTGTGCTTTTCTCGCCTGTTTTTCTTATGTTTTGAAGGGGACAGGGGGTCCGATTCAAACTGAGCAGCATACAAAACACAACAAAAGCTCATTTGTTTGCTTCCTTGGACAACCTGGTGGAGTGGGTTTCATTCAGTAGCTCTGGAACTCATCCTGGGCTTTCACAGGGTATGATCAGAGTTAGCAGCGAAAGAAAATCTTCCCAGTGCACTGTTTGTTTTCATTATTGCATTATCAAAATGCATGTGACCGAAGCCACGTTTTGGAATTATGCAGCAGAACAGCACCTCTCATTAGCTGTGTCACTTTGCCAGCAGGCTCCACATCTGAAGCACAAACAATCTCTCTTTCACCCCATCACCAGCCAGAGAATCTGTGGATATGGTGCAGGCTGCATGACAATTTTATCACATTAAAACAAGCGCTATATGCCTGCTCAAATTAATTTAATCAAGTGTCTAGCCATTACATGATTTTTCTCTGGCGCCTCAATGAAGTACTAATGGAACACTGCATGTTGCTTGGATTCATTCTGCCCTCTCCCAAAATGCACTGCTTCACCAGCTGAACGCCCTTAAGAAGCTCACTGCTGTAACATGGGATAGAATCACATGATCGCCAGCACCTGACATTTTTACATCTCCCTAGAATGCATGGTATCAAACCATGATGGAGAGTCACACAACTCAGTATTGGTGTTGAACAAATACAGTATTTCATGTAACATTTGATGAGGACTTAATTAAGAATAAAGAGAAAATATATATTTATGATAAACATTGATTAAGACTGAATGTATCCTAACCAGACTAACAGCTCATATCTCCATATTGCTGGAACAGACTACAAGAAATCCCAGGCACAGTTTAAACAACAAGTCAAAACAGAAATCTGTATGATGGGAAATTTCAAATAGATGCCTAAGAACAATGGTAAGCAATCAAAATACAAGATCAACACAGCAATGCATGATGGATATGTCTGGGATCTGTACTGAATGTCTCAAAAGGACAGTCTATAGCCCCTGTACTGGACTGGAAAGAGTCCGTAATGTCTTTTCCAATTCCTTTCTTTGAGAAAAATGTGCTTAAAAGCAGTAGGAATGTTATTGTTCCAAGCTTAGTGGAGCCGGTCCACACCTTCTGTGGAAATAATTACAGCCCAGTCGTTTTACTTTTACTTCCACACCCAGCGATGCTTGTGGGTTAGAGCTCAAAGACAGTACAAAGAGGACTTGGGGGCTAGGCACTTCCTGTTTGGTTGCATTGAGCCACTGATAAATGAGTTCTGATTCACACTTCAAGCCACACGGCAGGGTCTCACTGACAGATGCTCAACAATTCCGGTATGTGACAGATTTGACATCGTGGCATCAGCGCCTTTTTTCACAATTATTTGAGAAAAAATCCCAGCTGCACTGTGGTGAATTAATACATTTGAACACACACACACACACATTTATAGTCACACACACACACACACACACACACACACACACACACACACACACACACACACACACACACACACACACACACACACACACACACACACACACGTGCGCACACACAGTCACACAGACACACCACACACATACTAAATTATATAATGGATAAAATGTCATGCATGACAATGCATTTAAACTTCTTTTTAAAGACACAAACTGAGAATCATCAGCCGGAACCTGAACACACATAATTATTTTGCGTTAAGGATGATGGCTCATGTGCTGCTTTGCTGTCATCAGCCTGAGATTTCATACAGCTCCTTCTTAGAAAAAATAATTGGAACAAAAACATATTATGGTTTAAGGACATCTCAACCTAAACATCTGAGGAATGTCGAAATTTATCAGTGATATCACTATATAAAAACTAAATCTCTCCAATAAAACTTGTCTCAAATGGGGCATATCTACAGTCCATTTGTGATCTCAGAAGGAAATTGTTCTTTCAAAGGTAAAGTACAGTAATCTGTCTGGATGGTATTTTTCTGTAGCCTTCTCCTGCAGAAACTGACTAAAAGTATAATGGGTGAGTGTTTGTAGGATCCACCTCTGTGCCAAGTGTTTGTACTCTTTTAGTTACACTATGATACCTTCCTGCGAATACATGACAACTAAGTTATTTAGCCACAGAAATGAACAAGAGAAAACACTGTAAACACACCACTTGCACAGGAGAGTAAACCACACTTACACATTGGGAAAGTGTATAAAAAGCACTTTCAATCTTGTATAAACATGGGTTAACCCAAAAGATTTTAACAGAAAACTAAAAAGGAAAAAAAAACTGAAAAAAAAAAAAAGAATTCCAAAAACTATCCTAAAAGAAAAATATTCTAAATAGAAATTCTAAAATATTCTAAAATGAAAGAGGGTTCCTTACTTGGTACTTGATACTATTGAATGGGCCTACAGGAACACATCTTTATATAGTTACACAGGTTCCCCTATGCTCACCAGCAAATAACCCACGTAGAGCATGGATTCTGTGACTGTTTAGCAGCTGTGACCAAGTGACACATTGTAAACCTTTACAAATCTCTCTCTCTCTCTCTCTCTCTCTCTCTCTCTCTCTCTCTCTCTCTCTCTCTCTCTCACTCACACACATACACACATTTTTGTAGAACGTACACAAATTATAAAACATACAGTATATCGCTATATTTGTATAACCCTCAGAATTAGGCTCAACAGAGAAACCGCTGAGCAATTTTCACATCAATTAAGAACCTTTATGGTTCCCCCAGCAGGATAAAAAAAGCCTTATGGAACCTTTTTTCTCAGAGTGTAGCCAGGAACACATCTCTAAAATTAAAGAAAGAACTTTCAGGAAGCAGTGCATGCTGAGCTATAGTTACTGCTGTCTGATGCAGTTTGTTTAAAGTGGAATGAACATTAGTGTTTGGATTGCTTAAGCCTGAGGTATATTTTCTGCAGGCTTCCAGCACTAAATAATACATTTTTATTGGGGTACAGGAATGAGCACTTTAATAGTTGTGATGCAGCCACATTCATAGATTTCAGGAGAGGTTTCTACTTTCAACTACCTTTTCATCAGCTGTAGCATCTTGATGGACACTGGACAAACATTTCTTTAATTGATAATTGAGTTTGTTTATAAAAATGTAATTAGGGTGTCATAAATTTCATTAAAAACATTTTTTCCTATAGGACTAGGGTTTGCATCAAAACACAATTTTTTACACAAAATATAAAACTAGCATTTCTAGATGTTTCACCTTTTGCAGGAAACATTTTTGTGAGAATAAAAGCTCAAAGATTCATAAGGACCGTCAATATGATTATTTTACACTTATTCAAAGTTTTATGAATCAAAAATCCCAAAGTCATTTTGTATTGAATGGGTAAAACATAAAACAAACAAATCGAATTATCATGGAGCTCAGATATGCTCAGTCAATGTCCTACATCTGCAGTTATCACTCAGAAAAGATCATCTTCTGCTCAAAAGGAAACACAAGAAGTTCCAAATGTAAAGAAAGTAAATGCATCGAAGCGTGTTCATCTGTATCTGCATCTCCTCTGACAGCCTGACAAACACGAGACTCTGGGGACACTGTCGCGATCCTGGATCCTCCATAAAGCTTCGTTCTGTTGTGAATGCATTTTACTTATTAAGACCAGGGACAGATGAACGTCCCGAAGGGAGTTTCACAGAACTGAGAACCGAGGCAGTTACTGACATGGTCTGCACAGGTACATTTACAATACAGCAGCAAAAATAAAAGCAGGATTCAACCCTCATCACTCATAGAGGTTGTCACTTGAACTGCCTCCGGGAATTTGTCCTTCTTATTATTCTTATTATTATCATTATTATTTGTGATTACAAAATTTAATGTATCTTTCAGAAATATCAATGCAAAATGCATAATTTAGAGGACAGGCACGTTTACATCACAGTGCATGTCCACAGGCAATGCTTTCATCTTAAAGTAGTCAGGTCTGTATTACAGATAGATTTTAAGGAATTGTGAGGAAAACAGGCAAACATTGTTTTGGGGGGCTCCACTGATGAAAACCACCTCTATGTCTGAAGTCCTGTGAGATCAGATGGACAGTAAGGACTACAGAGTCTATAGCAGTATTGGCCAAAGGACATGTGGAGACACTGCTTGTTCAGGGCAAGGCCAATAGTTCATGACTAATTCAAATGGCTTGATTTGACCCATTTTCCCCCATTCTCCCATACAAACATGAAATACTCTGCTGACCTGCTGAGTGAAGCTGTCTACTGTCTATCATCACAAAAATCCACAACCTCTCCCCTCCTCCTCCTCCACAACAATGTTCAAGTTTCCATTGCCAGTGCATGCCAACCCAGATGACTTTTTTTAAGCAGCTTCTCTCTGTTTCGATTACTACAGACATCAGATGGGACTCGAGGGTGGTGGCTATTTTAACTATACCCCTTAAAACAGCATAAATATACAGCACCTACCATCTAGTTAACAACTACATTTCCAATGATGTCTGGAGAAATTATATTAAATTAACATTAATTAAAGTATTTATTAACCATTTACAAATAGTAACAAAACATAATGGAACACACACACACAGACACACACACACACACACACACACACACACACACACACACACACACACACACACACACACACACAAACGAACCCACAGGCAACAGCATAAGGTTGAAGATTACCTTCAAAGGGATATGTGAATAAGTGTATTCTCATATGTCAAAAATGTGACGCAAGTGCAGACACAAAGTTATTAAAATTGGCACCGTCATTAGTTTTATTCTGCAGGTAATTTTTAATAAGTGCAAGGTTGTCAAGTATGACTGCGGTTGAGGGTAAGCAAACATATGCTTGAAGAACAGCAGAAATGCAAGCCATAGATAGGAACAGATATGCAAAACGAAGGTTAAACAGGAGAGGGCATCTATAAATACACAGGTAAGATCTTTGTGACATTTAGCAAAAGCTCAGGAGCAAATGCAAGGCAGTGTGGATTCAGACTTAAAATATGCACACTGGGAAGAACAGACTAATTAGGCAGTGTCGAATTAATGTGGTTAGATGGCTCCAAAAGCTATTCAGCTTAAAGAAGAAAGGGCTCTATAAATGCAAATTGAAGAGGAAAAATGAAGAGGCAGTGGGGATGATTTGCATTTCATTTGCATACTTGCTGAATCATACCGCTACATGGATGGCTTGGGGAATGCTTTACTGGTATCTATGGTGTCTTGGATGTTGACCACACATCTAGGTATGCATTCCCCAGCTATAATGATGCTTACCACCCATCAATCTGAGGCTCCACTAAAAAAATGGTCAAAGGGAAACTAGTCCAAGACACAAAGTTAAAACTCTACTGGGGCTTTAAAAACATCCAAGGGAACCAGAAAACCCCTAAAAACTTTCCCAGGGAATGTTCTCAGTGATCTACAGCATATATCTGCAGATAAAAAAACCCTGTTCCTCATAGGACAGGATCACAGTACAGAGAACAGTCACAGAACCCTTCAGTATGTCTCCAGCCATGAATAAGAAATTATATAAAATAACAAAGTAACACTTATTTTATTCCCTTCACCCAGAATATGTTATTGCACTAACATCTTCTCATTGAAAAAAGGAAGATTCATCTTCCTGCTTCCTGTTTTGTCTTTCCTGCCACTTCTTCAATAGGCTTGAGAGTAAAATCTCATGAATGCTCCTTCTCCCACATTAAGTGAAAATAATACAATATATAAATACAGTAATGCTATCAAAGTTGACAGTTGCACCTCCCATTAAGTTTTTTTTTTTGAAAACCTGAAAATGTTTCAAGCTTTAAATAGGTACTCCAAATCTAACCTGGCTACATTGAAGATGCTGTAGACTCAATACTCTTCACAAGACACCTGGCTGAGGGAAGGTACTTTTTAATCTTCTCTGCTATGAAATGTCAGGCATCTTCGAGGGGCTGGGGGATGGGAGGAGGGAGGAGGAAGAAAAAAGGGGTGGGGGAAAAGACAGTATTCAAATGAAGTGAAAGACATACAGGCTGCACTTATCCTCCATTCCCCAGCCTGTCCTCCTCAGAAGCCAAGGCAGGAAACGTGTCACCGAGGCGATTACCTGGAAACAATGCAATAAATGATAATGTATTCCTCCTCTGAGGGGCGGAGACGGATGTCCCTGGAGTCCCCGGCCGTCTGGCCTGGCTCCGGCTCGGCCCGTGACAGACTCCTGTCAGCGCTCCCCCGGCTCACACTTCAAAGCGCCTCGCTTAACGCGCCGCTAATCGACTCCTTGGTGGTCCTAAAACGGTCCCTCGATTAAGTGTTCAAATGCTAAATTCTAAACAGGAGCCAGCCTCCCGTAGCCGGGCAACGGTCGCCAACATCCACTCAGCACCGTCCGGCAGACAGTTCTGCAAAAACATGACCTCGGGACTGTTCTTAAGACTCTCTGAGGTTTATTCAGGGACGACTTGATTTGCAAATCCATTCACAGAAGATATTTACCAGGCTGAAGAAAACATATTTAATGCATAGATTTAAGCTGGAGGTTTGCGTAATGGCAAAGATGAGTAAAAGTGGAAATGACAAGAAGCCATTCTGACATTCTGCCTGGTTTAAGAATGATGCTTCTAAATGGGAGATTTACTGCTTGTCCCTAGATTTACCCATGCAAAGACCCCCAAAACAAATTCTCAGTACTCAATCTATAAATAAAATCAAACCTTTACTCTGTCTCTCTGCTAAAAAACACACACACAACTGGGAAAGGAGGCCGGGTTGCATTAGCGTTCCTCTTTCATTACTCAAGCTCTCTTCTGTCAATCAGCGTGACTGACAGACGGATAAAGGGAGTCTGACGACTGCCGTGACAGTGACGGAACGGCGTCTAAGAACCTGCCAGGATCCTTAATTGATTCATCGCTTGACTTAGTGCGGAGCGCACCAAGGTCTTCCTTCATAATTCTGCCTCTGCAAACGGCTGTCTATTGTGAGCTGAAGGGAAAAAAGAATAACAACAGCCCAAAAAAATGTAAAATAAAGTTTATGTTCCCCGATTTGACAGAATTCATGATGGGCTGAGGTCACATGGTCCTGTGGAATATGTACAAGACCTCAACAGTTCTCATCAACCCTCTATGGAACAGAACAATAACTATATGATATGTATATAATGACACAATGCAATAATTATTCACTTCATACTGACATTAAATATAAAAACAATAACCAACAAACCCTTTACCTCACGCAACAATGAACAGCCCTTAGCTTTTATTGTCACAGATACTTCTATAAAATATTTAGCCACCTTTCTCATTTTGGTGGAGGCCTGCTGAAGATTTTTATGGGGACAAATGTTAAACATGTACAGTAAATTAGCAGAGGTTGAAACTGCATAAGTACCCCTTTCCTTGCATTTCTACACATTTCTGTCAAATTTAAACCTGTTTGGCTGCCAACAACCATTTTCAAATAATGGTCGAATTCACTTGCCTTTCTTAAAAGCAAAAATGAATGTACATGTTGATACTAGTGTAAATATAGTTGAGCAAAGCCTGACATGGATTATTTTGTTTTTTAACAGTGCCAAGAGACATGAAGTTGACAGAGCATTTTCTCCAGATTGTGAGTTATTTAAAGAAGAGAAAATCCTGTTTATGGTGAATTTGGAACGGACATCTCTGGTATGGCCAAGTTAACTAAGAAGTTTCATTTTAAAGACTGTCTTAAACAAAACAAAACAAACAAATAAGAGCAAAGGGAAAGAGCAGAAATTCCCTTTGCTGGGGGAAATGCAAATATACACCACCATAAGCTTCCATAAGCTGCCCTAAAACAAGCAGCACGTCACGAATCACAGCCATGTTGCTTAATCTGGATATAGACCCAGTAAATCACAAAATCACAGCAGATCATGGCAGAGGAACAAGAAACACCAGTGCGCTAAATGAGGGTATACATGCTTTTGTGCATATACGAAACACTGTTTTCAAAGAGTCTGTGGTGCCCCTAAGCGTTGGATAGCAGAGGATAAAAGGTTGACAGAAGCAGTTCATTTTCTGCATACAGTACATGGCCTTTGAGAGTAACCAGAGACCATAAAGCACAACGCAGAGGCAAGCAGAAGAGAAACGACGAGGAGCCACACCTCTGCACAGGTGACAGTGACTAAGAGCGGTTGTGGCTTCGGAGTCCAGGAGGTCGGTATTAATATTTCTGATGTTATGAGGAGACCGCGGTGCAGGGGGGCAGGTTGGGGGGGGGGGAGCGCAGCATCTGTGTAGAGGCAGACCTTAGCTCTTTTTCTAGCCGTTTCAATTTAAACGGTCCCTGCGCTGCCAGGGGGCCGCTGACCGAGCGAAAATGAAACCTGCGCGTTCGTCCCTCGTTATTCAATTAAAGAAAGTACATCTGTCTCCATACTCAAACCTGCATTTTTTTCCCTCAGCATCAGATTTCAGCTCTGATTTCAGATATTGTTGGGTACACTTCCAGCTCACAGTCATATCTTCCATATCAACACATGACAGATAATATCATTAATGAATATTTTTGGTTTCTGAATATCAGACACTTATCTATGCTTATGTGAGATTTCATCAAGATGTGAATAAAAGATATGAGATAGATAAGATCATCCAATTCAACTCAAAGAACCAGACAAATTATATTTTCACAAAATACATCTCTACCTGCCTCTCACACTCTCTAACTAGTTCCTGTGAGACCAGGAAAAGAGAAATGGCACTTACAACTTGCTGTGTGTTACTTCAGTCTGGAAAAGAAATGAATGTAGCTGCAAACTCAATATATCAGATACAGCTCATTTATACAAAATAGAGAATGTTTCAGCAGCAAGCAGACTTCATCAGGGGTTTCTGAAAACGCCACAGGTCACATGGCTTTACACCATTTCATCGTAAGTCACCGTTGAGTCTGGCCATGACAACCAATTACATGGTTTGCTTCACATTAATTGTCAACAAATCACATAAAAACTGGTTAAAAGCAAAAGACCACACAAAACCACAATGGTGCAAAAGTAAAAATATACCGTTTTCAAACTGATTTGTGAAAATCGAACCCGACATTAATGCCAAAGGAGGTAAGCCTTTTAAGATCAGAAAAATCAAAGCGGACTCCCTTCACAAGAAGAGATTATTATGATCACCTCTACTTTTGAATATTGCATGGCTGGTGTGGCGTTTTTATTTCTGATAGGGCTGCAGTGCCCAGTGAATCTTACTTCAAGTTCATGCTTAGTCTTCCTGATGTAAACCTTGCTACATGGACAAGTAATCAAATAAATAACTGCTTTAGTGGAGCGAGTAATAACATCTTTTATCTGAGTTGTTTTCCCAGGTTTGGAGATGTTTGAAGGGTCTACATTTGTAACTGCCATTGCTTTGTGTGTATCACTCACGTTGTGCTACTCAGGTAGGGGAACAAATAAAGGTTTGTGGGGCATAGCTTGAGATAGTAAATTTAACAAGATGATCTTTGAGATTCTTATCCCATGGAAATACAACCGAAAGAAGTTCAGAGAATACAATGTCAAGGCTATTGCCTGAACTCAGAACCTACCTATGTTTTTGAAGTATTTCCTTTATTTATCCAAAACATTTTTAGTAGTAAGTTATACAGATTCAGTAAGGGTTCTTCTCAGAGTCTGTCTTTGAAAGAGATCAAGTCTGGCTTGATTTTGAATTCTCTTAAGGGTGGCACTGATCTCTGCATTTTTTGCACCCCATTGCTTTGAATCCTTAGCATTTCAGTCACGTCTTTGTGGAAATCAGATTGAGTTTTAAGGAGTCTCTTGATTTGACACAACTATGTGGTATCCTGTTTTACAGGAAAATGGGTGGTTGCCATTAGTGCTACACAAACTGTTCAGTGGGATTTTTTAAAAAAGCAAGAAACAACTGCAAACACAAACTTCTTCATAAACAATCAATAGGTCAAGGAAAGTGGTTTTAAACATAACAAATCTCAGAAGCTCTGAACATGAAATAACAGGAGCTGATCCTTACAGTTCCTTCACCAGTGCAACAATCTTATCAATGTCACTTTTCCAATGTATTGTACTGGGCAAAATATATATTTTTAAGGGACTGAAAATGGAGTGTGGTTCCATGTACAAAGCGTATGCATTAGCAAACAACACTGGAGAACTCACTACTGTCCTCTTTCGTTTTCCAGTAGAAATTGCATTTACTTACATTTTTGTCAGTTTTACATTCCCTGAACTATAAGGTCTGGTGAAGTAGCAAAGAGAATGTTACATGGCATGAATACTGTGTTCTTACCAGGCATGTACAGAATAAATAGGAAGTAGGACAGCAATGTAGTTAGGGAGCTGGGCCTCTAATGCAAAGGTTGCAGTTTGAATTCCTAGGCAGGACACTGCTGTTTTATCATTGAGAAACTTACTTCAGTAAATATGCAGCTGTATAAATATGTGTATAAGCTGGGGAAGTTACTTTAAGTAAGGGCATATGCTAAATGGCAGAAATGTGATATAATGTAACTTTAAGTGAGGTATGGGGGCTGCTTAGGTGTGGTTTTGAAATGGGCTCCAAAATCCCTCTCTTCATCTGTGTCGATGGAGTCTGATACTACAAGGAGAACATGCTGAAGATAACACAGAGACTCTGAGTCCCCGATGCACAGACGAGCTGTGCAGTTCAGTGGCAGAACAAGGATCACATCTGAGGGTACAGCACATCATAAGCCACGTATATAATCCCCCAGAATGCCAGCGAGCACTCCCTCTGCGCAGTTTCACTTGGTTCCGCTCTCTAATTAAGATATCTGTTTCGGGTATTTCATTTCTGTATGGCGTCCTCAATATGCTTCCTCAACATGCACTTCATCCTTCCTTCCTCCACTGCCTCAGCATTTTACATGTGACCTCCAATGACCCCCCCTTCCCCCACCAAATCCCTACACACATATATACAAACACACACACCCACACACATATATACAAACACAACCACCCACACACATATATTCAAACAGACACACCCATGCCCTCACACATACATATAAACATACATACACAAACACACACACACACACATACACACACACACACCACCCGCTCTCTCACAGTACTCTAAACCCATGTCACATCTGGCGTCCCACTGTAACGGCATGAGTCAGTGATAGGGGGGTTCCGGGGAGAGGAAACGGGGGCCCGTGCAGAAAAAGGGCCGACGCAGCGACTGTGTGCCTTCCCCCGATAAAGGCATTAGTCTGCCACCTCGGGGGCCATGGGACGCTGACATTATGGGCACGACGGAAAGCGGCCCTGTGTGGGCGTCCACTAAGCTGATCCCAGTCCAGTTCAGAAGCAGATAAGGAGGAGCACCCCATCCCCCCCACCACCCTCTTCACACATACACAACAAACACTAATAACTCCTGGCACCCGGAATCAGAAATCTGCCTTGACAGAAGCAGCAGCAGGCTGATAAATCCTGGCTCCAGTTATCTATGCTTATTGTTCTGGGCCTCATTTGGCTTCTGCGCACATTAGCTGCAGAGATGCGCGCGCAAGAATTTTCACCCCCCTTCCCTTCTAAAAAATTTTTTAAAAATCCTTTGAACTTCAAAGACAGAGTGATTTGAGGACAGTAAATACACACAGTTTGCTGTACTCTGTGGACCAGGCTTGGACATATGCCAACGGTGGGGACTGACAGCAGACAAGCCACAGGCAGGACTCACAGGTTTTACAGAAATGCACTGAAATTCAAACAAAAGAATGATGGAATCAGGTAGGTAGAACCCTGTTAATTGATTATATACATATAATCTTATATACACTAATTAATTGTATATAGAATCAATCAATTATTATATATATACACACACACACACACACACACACAAACACTCACATACACCCATGCCCTAGGTCGGCATCCACAAAACTAATCCCCTGTGTGTGGGTGTGTATGTATATATAAATTCCATATATGCAGACACACAAACACATACACACATTTTAATTACACATTAAGGTCCAATACAGAATGTTCTGTGGTGTTCCATTATAATGCAAACTCATATTGAGACTAATGCGGTACACAACACAGACTGAATTTACAGTGACTTAAAATTTCCAACTGGGGATGTCACATTTCAGTGCAGAAAGAGAAGAGAGAGAGAGAGAGTGAGCGAGAGAGAGAGAGAGAGAGAGAGAGAGAGAGAGAGAGAGAGGAGAGAGAGGGAAAGAGAGAGAGAGGGAGAGAGAGAGAGATGGGGAGGCAGCGAGCGGAGAGAGAGACAGTGAGATAGAGAGAGGGAGAAGGGGAGAAAGAGAGAGAGAAAGAGAAAGCGCACTGCAGCACAGTTCAGCACAAAGCACAGAGTGACATTACTCTACAGCACCCGAGTGCAAATAAAGTAAATTCAAAAATAAATAGCATATGCTGCGCCGTTTGATTTGATTCATCTTCAGGAACGCTTACATGGGGGCGAATTTTGATGTTCCACATTTGCTGGGCGCGGAACCAAATGACGGAGGCAAGGAGGCTGGTTTTTTCACGGGGGGATCGACGTCTATGATATGAATGGCTTCAAAGCAGCTGGCGACCAAGCGATAAGCTTGTCATTTATCTCGCCAAAAACCTTTTTTTTTTCTCATTACAATGTCACCGGCTCGTAAAGAGCTGCAGTGCCCGAGACTGCAAGGGCGAGATGGGCATGCTCGGGTCTGTGAGATTGATTGCTTTCCCCGCTGGTGGGTGCTGGATGTGAAGAGTTTCTGTGGGACTTGGATGGTGTAGTGAAAAAGTTTTTACCTTGAGCCACTAATCTAGGTCCACAACCAAGGGAATCACTCACTTACATTCGGCCATCTGCCAGCGAAATATCGTTCATCAAGTAACCTTGGATACACTGGTGAAGCCAATAGGGGGCATTCTCAAAACTGTGATATTATATATAATACTTCAGATGTAACATTACACAGTAACCCAAAAGGGAGAGAAAGGGAGATGAACATGATTTTTATTTAGATATTAAACACACATAACACTCCTTTTAAAACACACAGATAACAAATAATATCAAAATAAGATGCTCAGCCATATTTTATGACTTCATCAAATCAAATTTTAGGCAAATCAGCTTGCACAGTGACTCGAGTGACCTGGTTCAGATCCCATCCCTTGTAAGAGTGATATCAGAATGATTTTGAGGTCTGGGGATATGACATCCTGGTCATAACGAGAGCAGTGCAGGATTCATTTAAACAGACATGGGCACACCTTTCTCAGCAGTGGGCCTGGTTTTTCTCAAATGTAGGCGCTCTGATGTAAAGCAAGAGTTATGCTCGCTTCCAAGCCCAGTCATCTTGTAACTGAGCGCCAGCTCTTTCTTTACATGTATGCTTTACAAATTCTCACTTGGAAGCTGTTTTTTATCCCCAGTGACTAACAGCATACTGAAGGGTAAACACCAGTGCATACAAAAAATAAAAGCAATGCTGTCACAAACATGAGCATTAGTTCCACTCAGTTAAAATATCATCCATCTCTTTATTTGTAAAAGTCACCACATCCTGCTCAATGCCAGTTTTGACTCTAGAATCTTTAATAGTGATATAAAGATTTGAGAAGTTCTCTCACCCAGGTTCCCTGCAACCTGATAGGTGCCATCACTTTCTTTCCTGGGGTAGAACATCATTTCAGGCACCCACAATCGAGACTTGTGATTTGTCAGAGCCAGAAAGTGGCCGTTAGAGAAAGCAATAGCTAGACAGAGTTATATCACGAGGGGGTGAGAAACTACACAGGTGCATGTCTTGGGGCCTGTTGCTAACCAAAGGCTGAAGTCCTACCTCTAGGGTTGTTGAGCAGGGCCTCCGATGCCTTCCCTCCATCTCCGCAGTGGTCCTGGTCGAAAGGCAGGCACTGCTCTCCGGTCCCCGCCACCACCTCCACATTCTTGGCCAGGTCCTTGGGCTCTGTGAGAGTCCGTAGGCGGTACACCTTCCGGCTGCTTGTATCTGAGAGGTACAGGGCCTCGTTCACTGGGTCCATCGCCAGGTAGTACTTATGGGCCGGGCTGGTGCTAAAGAGAGGGGGGGAGATTTTGTCACTTGATGAACAAACACAGCCCCTCCACCTCCCACCCCTTCTCCATTTACCTGTCAGTGTCCATCAAGTGGAGGTTTTCAAGCAGCAAAATGAGGTAAAATAAACTAGTAAAAGAACCTACTAGTGTATTTTAAATTACAATGCATTTCTGCTCAACATTATTTTGTTTGACAAATAACAGATGCATGTTACTCATTAGCTGTGATAGAAGCACTTTAGGTTGGGCTGAGCTGAAATTGCCCACATGTACCGCCCTTCTCAAATGTTACACTCATATGCCAACATTTTCACTGACCTGGCATTTTCCTTTATCAGTAGCTTTCAGTTTCTCTGAAATGTAGGCACAGAGATTGTTTCTTTTTGACATTTAAAATTCCATTTTGTGTTTTTTTTTTGTTTTGTCTTTCTGTTAAGAATGCAGGATGGATAGCAGTTATTTGCAGTTGTCCTTTACCAGTAATTCTGTAACATGCACATTTCTGGAGCATCATGAGTAATTTGCATTCACAAGTTTTCAGGGGGTGATTCCCAAGCAGTGGGCATGTGAGCAGGTGATGCAGTTAGAAGCTGCTATACAAGTTTTATAGCACTTTAGTTTTGTTACCTGCTTAGCAAAGGCTGTAGAGTGATTCTGATTTCTGATATATATGCTTCCTTCAGATGTATTCATTTTTCATTCTCATGAAATTAAAAGTGGAGGAGGAACCGTAAAACTATTTTCTAACTTTAAAATTTAATTTCCAGTGCATTGAAACTGTGCAGAATAAAGTACAGATGTATAGATGTCTTTTGAATGTCCTGAAGGATATATATCCCCTGGGACGTTTGCTGAACTTAAGTGATTTGATAGAGAGGGAGAAAGTCATTTCTCGGTCTAGCACATATCTATTTACTGCTGGCGCTTTCTTTATGGTGAGAAACCAGACAAAAGCAATGCAAAACAAATTAACTGTGCATTCATCGCACTTCATTTTTTATATTTTAATATGTACTTTCCCATATCTCTTGCACCATCATCATGCCTTTTAATATAAGTACCTTTTCATGCTCCATGTTAATGGCCTCTTGCAGCATACAGCAAATGGAGGCTGCTCAGGTAAAAGACGTAATAATGAAATCAAAAAAGAGTTTCCGGCTGCCTTTGCAAGTGCCTGTTAGAAAATTCTGGTAAAAAATAATAGAAAAACATTGGTGGCCTGCTGATTTATTTAATAATTATAATTATGAGTAAGACTTCTCTTGGAAAATCTGTCACATATTAACAAATTTATTTTTTTCATAATTCAGATTTAATTAGAAATCAGAAAATGTCAGAAGAAATGCTTTCCTGCTGTGTGAAATTTAGTACAAAAAGAAGAGTCTCCCAAAAGATCATTGGTAGGCAGAAAAAAAAAACCCATTTCCCATCCAGCATTTATCGTTAGGAATTGTTTTAAAGCTGCATAATGGTACATTTTGCTCCGCATAAAGTAGAGCGAAAAGCTTTTGAGAGCCCCGCAATGATGAATTATTAGTTTGTTTTACTCGGTTGGAATACATTAACAGCTCCAAACGGGACTGAACATCTGTAGAGAGGGAAGAGAAATGGGGCCGAGAAAAGGATTTCAAAGGAAAAGACCCAGATTCTGCACAGCCCCTATCAAAGCGAGCAGAAACTGCCCCACGGTCCTCCCTGAGACGTACACGTGCTTGTCCCCAAATGGACTGAAACCACACACACGCCCTGGTGCCAGTTCTGTCCCATGTAACTGTCCAGCTCAACATGTCCATTACATATGTCTGTGTTTCCCCAGGACTCCAGTGACAGCAGCCCTTCTGCTCCTTCAAACTGACGCAAAAGGAGAATGTCTGCAGCAGAAGCAGCATCACACCTGTCTTTGTGTCCAAATAAAAAATGGATGCAATTCGAGCACATTCTCTACCTCCACCTCCTCTGATATCTTAAGATCTCTTGAAGATGAAAACACACATATAAAAAATGGACTGAAAATAGGCTGGGGAAAAATAACAAAAGATGCTAGAATGGCAAAAAAAAAAACTCATATTCCAAACAAGAAAGTTCTGTGTGGTTCATAAATATAGGCTGGTGGTGGGGCTCAGGGGTTAGGTTTGTAGGCTTACTACCAGCATTTTCAAATACAGTGTAAAACATTGTGCTCCAATCTGTGTTCCAAGTCTCACCTACTCCATTGTAGTGGTAGAGGATGGATAATATGGAAAATGAAAGCACCCTTTGACTTTAACATTGCTGTCACAGCACACACACACACACACACACACACACACACACACACACACACACACACACACACACACACACACACACACACACACACACACACACACACACACACACACACACACACACTGTGGAACTGAATAGGATGTGTTAGAGCCTGAGTCTCTCAGTAGCCCTGTGGCAGAGACTCTCTCATCACCACGGCTACTCTCCCCCTCTAAACAGACACGAGAGCCGCAACTCCATGACAAGAGACTGGCCGTTAAGATCCCTGGTGTTTCTTTGGAAAGATGACACTGCCCGTAATACTCAGAACTTTCAAATCTGGGTCAATACACTCTGATATGGACTCACCCAACTCCCCCCACCCACCCACACAAAAACACACTCGTAAGGCGATGACAGTACCCATTTGCAATTTGGCAACCTTCAATGGAAACAGGAAGCCAATCACAGTGGCCAGCCAGGTTTCTTCCTATAAAATTAAGACAGTTCAATTTTATATTAATTTAAACATACCTGTGTCTTATGTCACGGTTCCTGGTTGAGGTCCAGTTTGTGTAGAGAGGCAGGAGTATGCAGAGTGAGGTAATGGAAATGAAAGGACACAATTAGTTTCACAATTATATCATCATCATCATCATCATCATCATCATCATCCCAATTTATCTTATCAGAGTAAGACATGTTTGTTTGTGGTGATGCATATGGTCAGGAAGTTAGTTGATTACATCTTTAAAGCTAAAAAAAACAGAAGAGAACAAAGGAAAGTTTCCGTGCAACTTCTTGTTACTTATTTATATCCCATGTGCTGCTGTAATCTTTGCAAAAGTTTTTTTTTGTCTTTTTTTTTTATCTGGAGTTCTAGAGTTAAGGAGTGGGTGTTGTGGTGTTCTCTCTGAGGAAATGTGTCTGATAGCGTCCCTAAAGGAGGAGGAGGAGGGGAGGCGTCGCATCAGTCAGAGGGAAGCCAGAGATGGGCTCCTGAGGAGGATGTGAGAGGCACTCGGAGACGGTGCTCCAGGGCTCCAGGGCTCCAGGTAACAGGCCTCCCACGCAGCCCAGAGGTAAACTGTGCAAGAGACTCTAACCAGGGGGCCTGTCACGTACTGTAATTAGTGGATAATAGCGCTGCTCCACAGAGAATGTACGCTACAAACTAAGCCAGCTCTTGTCATCTTAACATCCATTTTCTTCCCATTTCTACCTTTAAAACTCAACACAGTCAAACAAGGGGGGCATGTAAATAAATAAATAAACATTAAAAGACTTTAAAGAAATCATTGAAATTGATGTAAAACCCCAGTTTACATCTACTCTCTTAAATGAAGCTGTCAGTGCGTTTTAGTAAATAGCACAGGGTAAAATGTAGGTTATTTTGTGTTACAGAAGCCATGGATGATTTAGCTTAAAAAGAACTCTATACTCAAAACTGTATTCTACAGAATGCATCGACACACAACATGATTATTTATTGCTGCCTTCAAACATTACTTATTTTTTATAATGGATTTCTCGGTTTATAAATGATATGAAAAATAATGTATAGGGCAGTGGTGTAAACTCAGTAAAAGGGATGGCTGGTGGAATTGTGTCTCTGCACGCTGTCTACTGCACTATGCAGTGCAGCTAAGGTCGCTATTTCAGTACCGTGGAGTAAGCTATTGGAACTGACAACACTGCTCTTTTGACATGTTTACTTAATCAGAACTGCTAGCTGTATGCAGCTACCCTGTGTACAGGCTAGCCTGCACAACTGGGAGAAACAGGAACATGATGGCCATGAAACAAGTTTGAGTCAGACAGTCCAAGCAGGTTAAGGAGCTTTGCAGGTAAAAAAGGGATATGATAAAACCTCACATTTTATCTAGGTGTACCAGATTGTATCATACAAAGTATTGTAAACTAAAGTGTTACAATCCGGAAATATAGCTCTGAGCTGCTGTGCCAAGTAACCCAGCATGGGAGCAGTAAAAATTCAGTTTTATCACAACATGTAGTGAGCGTGTAAGATGACTCAAAAACTGTGGGGTATTCACTTTGTGTAACAATGTCTAATTTCTAACCCTTCTTTACCAAAAACCAATGGATGTCATTTTTTTCCATGCAGATGTAATTAAAGTAAAAGCCGAAGAGAATGCCAAAGTATAATGTGTAAGTGGGAGTGTACTTTAAGGAACAATTCAAACAGAAATAGTACAAGCTTGTAATTATGTGCATGACAGTAAAGGAGTGCCACTTAGAGCTGGCCCTCAAGAGATGCAATCAAGGTGATTTTTCTAAGTTTTGGAATCAAAAAGAGAGGCAAAATGTGTTCTGTCAAGTGATTATGACCAATGAGGGGGTCAGTTGAGTGCTTGACAGGAGAGGAGGCCTGCAGGCAGTGTGGCCCCCCCAGGACAGTGACTGATTAGCGTTTAGCGTGTGCCGTAATTGTCTGTCTGTTGTGCATGCTTTAGAGCAGCGGCTGTAGGGCTCCACCTAAGCTCCAGGATGCTGATGGTGTAGCCGTTGGGGAGGACGCGTCGCACAAAGTTGAAGTCCCCGACGTAGACGCTGCCGTCCGACCCGCATGCCACGGCCACAGGGGCGAACAGCTTGCTGTCCAGGGCGGGGCCATTGCAGTTGGGGCAGGGGATGTTGCGGTAGTAGCCATTTCCCATCACCGTGGTGATGACAGGGGGCTGCTGGGATATAAAGATGTTCTCCCCGTTGCCTTTGTGCAGGATCCCTGTCGGTGTGAGAGTAGCGGGAGGGGGAAGGCTAATTAAGACTTTGCCTCACTTGAGTGACAGCAGGAGGGCTGCTTAATCATTTCTCTGTCCTCAATCAATGCTCCATTGTGCTGTTGTTTTTTCAGCTCTTTTTAATTGTGGACAGAATGTCATGTCATTGTTTTTCTTCTGTTGTTAATAATGAAAAACAACAAAAAAAAAAAAAGCCCATCATGTTCTGTAATCCGCCATGAGTCACGGGCAGCTGGTAATACCAGACAAAAGTAATTTAATGACAAAACCATCTTTCACTAAATGACAACATTACAGCTGCTCTTTCACACCCACAGCCATTCCTGACCGTAACGCTCCTGTTCAGAGATTAACCGTGCGTTCATCAGCAAGCAGCTTTACGAGGCACGCAGGAAGGATGGAGCCAGCGCTGAGATCTCCTGTGGTTCTCTCTCTCATTGCTTAAGCGCTTGTTCCACAGTATGGGGAGATTCTGGGGGTCAAAACGAAAGCGCTTGCCACTTACCACTTTGCAGGTTCAGGGTGTGGTGCTTGTCCAGGGACCACCCGCCCAGGTTTGATCCAGTCAGCTCGAAACCCTGCAGCAGCGCGGTTCTCTTCTCCCACACAATGAAGTCAGGGCATGACTCGTACTCATAGCCCACCGATACTGAAAGACAGATACCAAGCACATTATATTCCAATAGAGCCCTCCATAAACAGACATTCCTGCACCCTACAGGGGGTCCCTGCACTGTTCCCTGTCCCTTTGCCAGCCTAACTCTGCTCTGGAATTTCAGACTAACTGAAACAAAAATACATATGAATATGAACATATTTTTCTTCTTTTGCTAGATTAATGCTGATAAATGCTTTAAGGGTGTGAGAAGAGGGGGCATCTCCCGTTCAGTCACATCCATTGAAGGGGCAGCATATGCTGGCAGGAAGTGCAGGTCTTTAAAAAGGTGATTGATAGCTCAAATCTCAGATTATTGCACCCCAGAGCAGGGCACTTATACTGTGTTATTTTAGGAGATGCAGCATTTACCTGTATAAATGGAAAACCTAGGTAAAGCTGCCTGCCAAGCAAAAACAAATCCATCCCCAGAATTATCATACATCAATTATCATTGTCATAGAAATATACATCATAAAGCTGAAGCACTTATGCGTAACTGCTGTGCTATCTGTTTTGAGATCACCATCCTGAACTTGTCCTAAGTTAACTCTCATAGTTATAAACCTTCCTACAATGGGCATTTCTGCACCAAAAAGCCTGTATAACACACAGGATCCTGCCATAGCCCTGTGTAGAAGAGTTACAGAAATACTGCAGTGGGCCTTGGAAATGACAGGGAAATGAAAAATGGTGGGGTCAGCCCTCATATCGGGTGAAATTTAAAACCTGGAGAGTTTTGGGCGCATTTCACTGCGTGGCAGGAATAAGAAGTAAACACAGATGGGTTGTGTATGTGTGTGTGTGTGTGCATGTGTGTGCTTGTGGGTCAGATAGAGAGACAAATTGAGTTAATGTGTCTAAGTACTTCCTTGTGTGTGTCTCTATGTTATGTTGTATCAGTTGTGAGTGTGACTCCTGCATATGAGTATGCCTGTGCATTTATGTGTGTATGAATTTTAATGCATACCCATTTTTGCACATGTGTGAATGCAGAAGCATGTGACCGTGTGTGTGTGTGTGCATGCATGTGTATATGTCTGTGTATGCATGTGTGTGTTGTGTGTGTGTGTGTGTGTGTGTGTTTGTGTGTGTGTGTGTGTGTGTGTGTGTGTGTGTGTGTGCATGTGTGTGTGTGTGTGTGTGTGTGTGTGTTCTATCAGGATCTACTGCCCAGGAGTCCTGTCCATGCATCACTGATATCATCATGAGCTGAGCTGGCGCTGGTCTCCCGCGGTTACGGGATTACATATGCTATCAGAACATACTGGGCTGGACCGCAGGGCCCTGCAGCTGTCATCATGATGGATCAGGCTTTTAGTTTCAATTCAGCCTTCCAAACTGGAGATGGATAACAGCCACGGCTTCACAGGGAACATATTATTAATTAAAACAGAGCTTATCATAACTGTTGATACACAAACAGCTGATGGAAAAAAAATATAATTTACGTTGCAACATTCACGTAAAGCAATTCCTATGATTTAACAATGTGCAGTAGAGTTAAAATGTATACTGTCAATAACAATCACAAGACCTCTCTGTTCATAACTGGTGATTTACAATGGTACACCTATTTTTTTGCTCTAGGGTGCCAGAAACACTAGGATTAAATTATGCATAGTGTAGCGGTGTGGACCACACACAAACGAAAGGGAATTCGAGATACTCTCTGCAGTCCTGTGTAAGGAACAAATGATCAGGGCCTGGGCTTCATAAAACATAAGAGAGAAATGAAATATTGCTCTTGCTCTGGGTTCTGAGGGCTCACACTGCACCGTGGTCCTCCAGCAGAACAAACAGCTACCAGGCCTTCGCTTTTTATGAGGCGCTTGGAACTCTGACAGAGGTCAAACCTCATGTATATATCAGGGACGATCCATGACTTGAACCCATGGGGAGGTTGAGCTTTTAGGGTGGCGGTTTAGAGAGGGGGGGTGAGTGATAAGAGGGTGGAGGTAATACCTTTCAATGGCTGTCTGACAGTGCGCCTCTCCGGTATTTACTGAAAGTAGATCCTTACTCTGGGCAACGGGTAGCTAGCTGTCTGTCTCATCTCTCAGTCTCTGTCTTCGCTGAACTGTATGCTCTCCTCAGCTCATTAAAATGGTTGCTGAGGAAAGGGGTTATAGTCCTTAACTGCCATACATTAAAAAAAGAATATATACATATGAAAGAGACTGTTAGAATGTGCTGACTGGCCAAGAGCTGTTCCAGCTATGACAGGAATCACTATGGCAACATGGCTTGGTACAAGTAATAGTCGATGCTTCTGTAACAGTGACAGCAAAGTAAAAATATGAATAAATGATATGATTTAAAAAAAAAAAAAATGTTTTTAACCCTTTTTATCCAATTTTGAAAAGTGCACACCCCTCTCTAACACACATGCTGTCAGCCGTTTCTTTCCTCACTGCAGTCCACAGCTTGAACTCTCACAGAGGAATCAGAGGAAAACATCTCATGACCACTAGGGGTCACTAGTTAGTGATGAGATGAAGGCCCTCTCTCCTTGGGTGATGCTATGGCCAGTTATGCATGCTAACAGTGGGAAACCCTGTTACATGGGTGACCCAGAACCCCTTGACAGCATTTTAAATGAAGCTTCAGTAACATTGTTTGATGTTGGTTGTGTAAAAATTAATATTAACAGTTCCTAAAAAAACCTGTTTCATAAAAGCTATTGTCTGTCAAACTGAAATCAATTTCTATAACAAGTTCTCCCACTTTATGCACTCAGTGACAGAGCTAAGCAAAATCAAAGCACATTGATAATGTAGGTGCACAACTCATCACTAACACAGCAAGGAGACACAGGCTGTAAATACTAAAAAAACCTTATTATGAACTTAGTACTGAACAGGCAGTTAATAGGTTACATCAAATCCTACACCAACGAGGTGCCAGGAGATAAGGGTGCCAGTATGAAGCCCTGCAGAGTCATTTTCAGTCTGAAGCCATTTCACAGACGTGCAAATAATCCCATCTACACCCAGGCTCAGGCTCTCTAGTTAGAGAAGTGCTGAATTTCCTGTTATTGCCTGCAGAGACATGCTGGAGAAAATGTGTCACCCTCCTGTGGAAGATATTCTAGCGCAGGGGTTTGGGATGGGTGGGTAGTAGAGGGCACGAGAGAGTGACGTACTGATGGACTCGGTCAACCCCGTGACCTTCTGGCCGTAGATGTCGGTCTTGTTCCAGGCCAGGACGTAGACCAGCCCAGGGGCGGCAGGGAACCACTTCTGGAAGAGGCGGCCCTCCACGGTGGCGGCCACGTGGACTTTGGCCAGGCCGGCAGGGATGAGCGAGGGGGTCAGGATGATCCTCAGGAGGGACTTGTAGCCCGGCGTTCGGGTGCTGAGGTAGCTGAGCTTCAGGAAGCTGCCCGGGATCGGAATGTCCCGCTGCACAGCCTGCAGGGACGCACAGCACAGCGGTGAGCCGAGGCTGGCAGCCTCCATCCCCACACCTGCTCCATCATTAAACATCCATTCACAAGGAAAACAAACACGGTGCTTTGAGGTGCTTTTTGTAAAACAAGAACCATAACTGTTAAAATGTTCACAGGTGTTGGGAGAGGATCCAAAACGTATTGGAAACAATAAAAAAAACTCAGGATGTACTATATAGCAGGTAATATATTCACAGGGATTCACAGTTTATGGTGTCTGTGGGTTTGCTTGTTTTTTTTTCTCTTTTTTGAATATGAATAATGGTTATGAAAATATTTGCTGTTGCAGGTGCTTGTAGAGCATACATCAACATTCCGGGGAAAAAAAAATAGTCAAGACATACTAAATAGCTAGGTCTACTTCACAGCACAACCGGCTGTAAAGAAAGGAAACACCATCCTTATAACTTATCCAACCAGGTACTGGCAACAATAAATAAAACAATTATCACATTGTTCAGAAGGACTTCTAAATGAAACGGTCTGTGGGGAAGGGACCAGCGGTGCAAGCGGCCAGTCACAGTGCCTGCTGTGACCAGCGCAGCCAATCCCTTCCTCTGGACGCTTGCCCATCGTGCGCCTGGCCAAATCTCAGAGGAGATTTTCCACCGCGGCGGCCGAGTCTTAATTAGAGCGAGGCCTTAGATCATTCACACGCAGCCCTCTGCGACTTCACGGGAGACAGTAATCATATTATTTATTTATTTGGAAGACACTCTTATCCAGAGCGACTTACAAGCCCACTGTGGTAATATACATTAAAGTCTAATTGCAGAAGCTATGAGAGCAAGAACAAGAAAGAAGAGACACAGAGGGAAGTGGCATGGCGATTTAGCACCAAGCTCAAAATCAGAGCATACAAGCATACAACAGTTATGCACAATTATATTTGTGTATGCAAATGTAATTCTTTATAAGGAACATTGCAATTGCGATATAGTGGTACAAAAACAGATGGAAAATATGGCTAAGAGCATAATTCCTATACCATAGTGATATTCACATGCAGTGAATTATAATCTATCAAAGCAAAATGACCTCATATCATAGTATTCACATTAGACCAATGCAAGTGTACTCATTTCATCTGTACTCATTCATTCCATCAATAATCCTGGGTTATGTTGCTCCACATCAGATTTCATAACTAATAACAGTTTTTAACAGGATACCATAATATACCTGCCTATGCATTTTCATAAAAAAAGGCCATTCAAATGAAAATGTGAGATCTGGTTGAAGGAATGAAATTTAAGATTCGCAGACTGGTTCCCTCATCTCATATTCATCTTAAAGAGGATGGAAAATAGTTATGCATTACTATTATTTTCACAAAACTGTATGTATATATATATATATATTCGTGTGTATGGGTGTGTGTGTTTGTGTGTACACACTAATACAGTATGTATGCATGACGGTTTATGAATGCTATACAATATTTATATTTTATGTCACTGGAACCTTGTCCACATTCCCTGCTCCTGTTTTGTAATGTAAAATACATTCATAGGGAAACACTGGTTTATGCTGTCTGTGGCATTGGTTTTTTCTTTCTTTGAATAATGGTTATGAAAATGTTTTCTGTTGCATGTGCTTGGATAGAATTCATAAATATTTGAGGGGAAAAATTACTCAGGACATACTAAATAAATGGTTGTACTTCACAGAACACCTTTGAGAGAAAACTGATGCAACCAGGCATTGAAAAAGAAGCTCATCAATTATCGCGTTATTCACAAGGACCTCTTAAATGAAAAGGACTGCAGTGTACATCATTAGTATTTGTTGCAAAGCGGAGTTGACACCATGAACACCAGAGAACCTTGAACCTACATCCACAATTCACAGCCAGCAGATGGCACTTTCGTGGGGGATATAAACTAATGTGGGCAATTAATTAGTGTGAAAGTGAGAGAGGAGTTCACAGGTACAGTCTTAACCAAGGGGAAAAAGACTACATTAAAAGATGTCTCCGGGTATCATTAATATAAATAAGATGATAATGAGATAGACCATTTAAACACAGGGGTAGAGAAAATAATAGAACCACCAAACAATATATTATTTTAGATTTTAGTAGGAAAAAAGACAGACTCATCAATTACGACTCACTACTGTCTATTGTTATACTTATAGATTTCCCCCATCCTGTATGCCAGGGGAGACAGACTCTGTTTTGTTGGTATTATAGCAGTATAGCAGAGTGACTAAGGCCTTAATTGGCTCTGGGTGAAAGGCTGAAAGGCACCAGGGTCTCCAGGGCTTGAGTTTGCGCCCCCCCGGTTTTTAGACATGGTTTTTAAGGATGGCTTCATACCTGCAGCTCAGGGACAGCGGGTCCCCTTTCCACACATGCTCCAGCAAACCGGGTGAGGGGCGCGGGCAAGACGACTGGGTATGGGCTAATGAAATTCTTTATGTCACACACAGGGGGCGTGGCCTCCACTCGGTCCATGGTGACCTTTTCCAGCACCACAAACTGGTTCCATGGCAACCAGACGGTCCGCCTTTCAGAAATGAAGGGGGCACGCTGGAAGACCAAGGTCACAGAGATCCCCCCGGCGGCGACTAGGTCGAAACTGGCAGAATTAAAGAAATTAAAATGTAAGGAAAAAAAAAGATCCATATTTAAAGATATGGAATTTCAACAGAAATATTCAATTTAACTTGTTATATTTGTCTTAAACCGAGGTAAGAGTGCCGTATCTATGCATGACATCTTGTATTATAATGAAACAGTATTGGTGCGGTGTGAAACCTAGTTTCAGTAGATTAGCTCTTCACTCAGATGACAAAAGGGTAGAAGGTGACAACAGATACCTGCCATCCTGTCGGCTGACTGTGAAGCCATATTCTGGATGCTGCAGGAAACTGATGTTGACCCCCACCAGGGGGGTCCCATCCACTGCTGCAACCTGCCCCCGCACAACAGATGCTCGACTGGGGAAGAGAGCGAAAAAGGGAGGAAGAAAGTGAAAGCACGGTACCTGATAATGTGTGCAATTACAGTGTATTGGTTCAGAATGCGGCAGACTACACAGATGTGACTGGTAGAGTTGATGAATAGATTATTCATGTTTATCATACACTAATAAACATATACCAGAGAAAATAAATTGGATGGTGGTTACACATCTTGCAGAAACTGTCAAATGATTTCCAACGTCCATGGATATTATTGATACTACCTTAATATTATCATATATCATAGCAAGCAAACTTTATAGGCATTGAAGCAGAAAGTTTCAGCCTGGTGTGCCCCTGTAATGGATCTGAATTGTGTCAGTAGTGCTATTGTATGCAATGTAATGTAACCTTCCGTACTCTTCCATGCGGTTCCATGGCCAATAGCACTTGAAAACTGACAGCTATTTGGAACGTTTGAAGCCACTGAGGGATACCTGTTCAATGCTGGAACATCACCTGTGCTGTAACTGCAATCTGGAAACTGTGAGCAAGGCGAATCAGAGAGGAGAACTCATTGTAATGTGTCAACAAATAATAGTAGTGTCCAATTATGATAAAACACTGCCGTCAGTTAGACGCATCCCATGTGGCGCTATCCCAGCATCCTAAGACAAAAGGGATTTGATTGCTATTGAGGAGAAAATTGGTGTTACTTGCTCTTTTTCATCCAAAATTAGAAGTAATTAGTGAATGATTGAGGGATCAAAAGAGATGATAAACTCCAACAAACTCAATCTTTGCCTCCAGCAAGGTGAAACATAACATCACAAAAAAAAAAAAAAAAAAAAATCCCCCCTTTTTGCACTGAAATAACTATTTCCCTTCAGGATAACAGCACACTTCAATACTTGATTTTCAGAATTAGTGGCGGCTGAGGACATGAGAGAGAATTTTGGCATTGAGGGAGCTGTGTGAGGAGGGAAAGTGTTTAAGACCCACAGAGTTACATTGTGAAAGCTCAGTCAGGGCGATGCTTTTGTATCCTTGTGCAAAGTGCTTAACCTGAATTGCTGCTGTAAATATCCAGCCGGGTAAGTGGCTAACACACACTGTAAAATTGTGGTATAACTGACTCTATGATGTACTACTAGAGTGAAATGGCACATTCATCATTCTTATATTTCACTTATAGTCTATAACCATATTGGCAGGTCACATGCTGGGATCCCAGGGTGAGACCTGGGGTTGAATGTATAAAAGTTTGGCAGTGATTTCAAAGCTGAAGTGGGCTTTGTTTCTCATTGGCCACTGATGCTAAGGAGATGTTGGCTAACTAAGCAGGAACAGAACACAAATTCCTTGACGCAGAATATTCACAAAACAAGACTCCAGTCCTCACATAACTGCCAATATTCATTTCAGTACTCGGATTTACAAGACAATTTTCAATAAATGTTTATATTGGGATTTTATGCCATCTTGTCTACTCCTTTCCTGCATTTGTTTGGTATTTTAAAGGCAGACGAGAAAAGCACTTCCACATCTTGTTCTTGTTCTTCCACACCAAGTTCTTGTGATGATAGCACTGTTACATCACCGATCAAACCTTCAAATGTGCGACCTATGGTTGTGGAAGACATTCTTGTGTCATTCTTGATCTTGGAAAATGGCATACCCTTAGACAAAGATAATGTTATACATTATAGATGGATAATGAGTGAATATTAAGATAATGCGCACAGTTCAGGGTAGCCTGGAGGAAGATTTCAGGTATAACAGCACGTAATATGATGTAGTAGAACTTATATGTTATGTTTTTTTGTACAGTGTTCAATATGAGGCCTGAGTCATTTATGCTGCAATTGACTTTGTTTTGGGCAAAAAGCCATTTCATCTATTCAATTTCTTATTCTATACAATGCCAATACACAAAATTTAATACAGCCGTGGAGTATTTAAAATCAGATTTTTCCAACTGAAAACTCTCTTGACCCTCTGGGTAATGGAGTATGCAATTTTTTGACTTCCAATCTGTTGATTTCTGGGAAGCCTACCACCATTACCCCACCATTTGAAGACCAGAGCATTTTAAACGGCGCATAATTCGAAAACAGGAGTGCATGCAGAATACCGGATTTCCCTTTTACGCGTGATTTCATGCAGATTCGGAGACAGACGGACGGAGCGCCTGGGCTTGGTGGCCCAGCTGCGGCCTGGTTAAATAGTGAGAGAGAGAGAGGCAGAGAGGCACACCTGCTGTCGAAGGGTAGGTCCCCGGGCAGGACGTGGGTGCTGGCCTTCCCCACCAGGAAGCGGACGCGGTCAAAGAAGAGACGCGGGAGCAGCGGGGCGAAGGGCATCTGACTCTGCTGCACCAGGTCCAGCGGGTTGGGGGAGCCCTGGCACAGGGGACCGCTGGAACAGCTGGCCTGCTGGCAGCAGTCTGGGTCCACACAGTCAGTCAACCCGTCTGAAACAAACACACACATACACACACACACACACACACACACACACACATACACACACACGCATGCTATCATCAATCGTCAGTTGGTGTGACCGTTCAAGGATGGTTTGCAAGAGCATGAAATACATCATTAAATGAGAATTAAACACATTAAACCCCTGAGCATTAATATATAAAAACTATATTTATAAGGACTTATGCATTCTCAGTCCCCCTGTTTCCTGTTTATCTATCTTGCCTTGCTATTATGGATCATTGTATTTGTATTTTTATGCTACCATACTTGATTTATGTGGGATTCAAGACCAATTTCCCAACTGGTGATAAAAACACTCAAAGGTTCTTACAACAAACACAGGTAAGACCTTAGAGTTTCAGGTTCTAGTCTTAGCTGTATCACCTGCCTGCTATGACTGTCGGTCTACAGTGGCAGGGTGGGTATAAGTTGACCATGTACCACCTGGGGTAGCTTAGGTAAGTAGGCCAGGGCTCCTTGGGTTACCTCAATTGAAATGCCTTCCAATCTCGCACCATGGATCATGGGTGAGAGATACACCTCCATCAATCATACAACATGGGGAAGAAATACAACTCCATTGTCATTGGTGCCAACTCTCTCCTGTGGTACAGTACGGACTGTTAGGTGTAGCACAGCCAGCACTAGCATGAGCTGCGTGCAGCATCAGGAGAACAAGGAAACAAGCCGAGTAGCTGAAAGATTTGGTGTTTCACTGATAGAGTTATTGGCTGTAATTAATTCACTAAATATAATTAATTTATTGTTTGATTAAAACCAAACATATTATGACTGACATCTGGCAATCTGTGCAGCTAAAAACAATGTCCTCATTTTTCAAAGACAGTTATACTGTTATATGTTTGAAATGTGTTGGCATATGCTATAGACGCCATACAGATGATATGCTATTGAATCAGATTTAAAAGAAAAAAAAAAATCTCAGCCTTACTTGCAACATATAAAGCCGAACAGTTAGGTGACAAGTGGAGTTATATACCAGGGTATACATCCTGCAGGATATTTTACATCCTCTGAATACAAAAACACAGTAAACAGAAAATTGCAATGCACAGTCTGACAGCTGAGAAAAATCTGCACCGTATATATGAACATAGGAATGTCAGCATGTCTGCTGCAAAACCAGGCAGTTCAGTCCATCCAGGCTTGTCACTGCTGCAGTCTAAAGTGAATCTAGCTCTGTGTCAAAGCTTCTACACTACAAGGGTCAAAACACTCCAAATTCTGTCAGAAGCAATAGTGTTTCATGCCCTTACTTGCAAACAGATAAAGCCCTCTGAGCTATGGAAGACAGCCAAGAATTGATAATGATATGTACAGTATATCTGCAAGGTGACTTACGAGTGTATGACAGAGTTACATCCATAACTATCATGTTTAAGGCATTTGGTTATCAGTTTGGATTTCAGTTTGACATTGGAAATTCTAATAAATGAGTCTTGCATATTTTGTACAAAATATAAAATTTTGGACAAAAACATAAATGGATGATAATGATGATATAATAATGATGGCTACTACTGTAATAATATTATAACATTTGCAAAAATATTTATTTGAATCTTTCAAAAGCTTCATTTATGTGACATATAAATGCATTGTTCTTTGTCTCTATTTTAAGACAAAAAAGGGTCACATTTGAATTTTTATATGAATGCATTTCTCCCCCAAGTGTATAAACCCCAGAAACCATGCAGGAGCATAACAAGGCTGCGCAGCTCGCTACTTCCAAAGATAACCTCATGCTCCCTTTCCAGCATCTAATTACACATTTTCTCCTCACAATAACGGGCTTCACAATTAATGAGAACTTCAACTTTACAGCCTCGGTGATAGCTTTACCAGGCGGGGCCCGGCTTATTTCTTAAGATTAAAACAGGAAAATTAGGACAAAGGTGACTGCTGAGTACCAACGTTTTGGGTCGTTGCTACCTAGAGGGGGAAAAAAGCAATTATAAATGACTCAGTGTCAATGTATTTACCTTTTTACTAATTTTACCACTGGGTGCATCTGAGCCTCACCTTTAAACAGAACCTAGATAGATAATAGACCCTGGAAGGACCTCGCGGTCATAAATATATCCCGGTTTGGAAAATGAACCTGCACCGCTGTCTACTTTCAGCAAGGCTAATGAGGAACACAACTTAACAGGTAAAACTGCTGAGAAGAGCTAATAAAGAGATCATGCCAGAAAAGCTCCACTGTCAGGTCCTTGGGCTGCTTTCATAAAGGCACACAGTAACCATACAGTTGGGAGTACTTTATGAATATGAAATATTACAACATTGAAACATATGAAGATCAGAACTGGTCTTTCAGTCTATCTTGACTCATTATTTGCTAATCTCTAAACAAAATAAATAGATTTATAATAGTTCATAAGTACTTAGTAGTGTGAAATACACATCCCATATTTGTATTAATGTGGCAATAGTAGAAATTTTGATAAATAAAAACACATTTTTATGTGCTCCTACAGTATATGCATGACTTTTTTAGCTTTTCATATCACAGTTGCTTAAAACTGACCATTAGATGATTGTTTATCCAATTTCAAGGATTTACTAAATCACCCAGTGGAAAGGCTTGTGATTTTAAACCATGAAAAGGAAAGCATCCACACCCAGGTCCTCCCCTCTACCTTATTTTGCTTGATCAAAGTGTTTTGTGTAGGGTGACCTTACACCCTGGCACAGATCAAACGCACTGCTCAACATGGAAAAAGGAATGCATGTGCGTTCTCATCAAAGCAATGTGCAAATGTGCAGAGAGACTACTTTAAAATAATGCGCATTTGAACAGCCTCCTAATGATGGACAAGAGAATTGAAAAGTCAACAACCTACAGCTGGCTTGAAACTTCATTATCTTATCTCTTTTCATCGCTTTGCTCGAACAAGGTCATTAATTGCCATTTAGTTTTCCTAATTGCAGTCTTAACGAGGCCTCGTTTAAAGCATGAATGGCATGCAGGACGAGATCTCGACTGGATGAGGGTAGAAATATGCTTTGGATTTGAAATTTAGATTTCATGAGGCAGTCATTGGATGTAGTTGAGTGTTTCTTTGTTGTTTTGTGAAAACACCGGGCCAATTTATAGCACCCATTTAACACTGCTCTTTTTCCTTCCATCTGGGCATACTTGTAAAGACGGAATGAATATGCAGTATATTGTATAATGTATATTATTTTGACTTGAATATGACAAGGTCAGCTATTGAGAGTCCTTTATTTTTGTAATAAATAGCTGGCAAAGAGCTGTGAACACTGTAAGATGTGACTGGCTATATGAGGGCTATATAATGTTTGCATAGATGTTAAATAAAAATAATATATGAAAGACATTGATATAATGGCACATGCTGAGCAAAAACAGTGCTGTTTTGAATCAGAGCAATATTCGGACAGAAGATCTGACATAATTAGATGCAGATTAAAGATGCAGTTTGGAAGATGAGATGAGGATCATTCCTATTAGTGATTTGCATTTGACGATGTGCTCGTGTAAGTAAAGTTTAGAATGCAGTTATGGACACCCAATCAGAAAACATATTTGAGTGTTGGGTGTGGAAGTGACCGTCATCCAATTATAGATTAAAGGTTGCAGTGGGGATGTGGTAACGATGGCCGTCCAATTAAAGAGGAAAGACTGCAGTATTGGTAAGTAAATTATAAATTCTAATTTTGTGTCCAATATTTCTACTTCTCAAATGCATTTCTTTAGTTTTCCAATGGGAAGTCAAAAGAAAACAGGTGTATGTATAGGTTGTTTAATGTTTACTATGTCAGAAACCACACATAACTCATGGCTGAGCCATGGAGCTTTGAATGCTTCCATCCCACACACTCTCCAGAGCGAATTTAAACGCTTATTGTAAAGGTTTCCTAATTGACATGGGTACAGTAGTAAACCCATACAAAACGAGCTTAGTGCTGCTTCACAATGCCATGGAACGCTATGTTTCCATTTTGGAAGGAGGCTTCAGGGGGTCAATGTTGGCACTTCAACACAATTCAGCACCAAGTGAATTGGGATCAAGTGGTATTGTTGACCCCCCCCTCCCCCCCCCACCACCTCCACCTCTCCCCACCAAGCTCTTCAAAGCACAAAGAGACCTCTCTCTGTCGTACGTGAAGCAGCATTAACAAGTAATATACAGAGAAGAGTGACAGAATATGCCTTGAAATGTAGTATGAAGCTTAGTATATTTTTCCTGACTAAGGATGGCCCATCAGTAGCTGATTTTATTCATGGGAAATATAAAGCAGAGCTTTATTAATATTTAATATATTTTCTTAAACAGGTGTCCTATCAATGTGTGCTGAAAAGCCTTGCCAGTGCATAGGTCAGGCTAGGAGCTACTGTGCTCCTTTAAAATTTCAGTCTTTTGTGGCTTTTTGCCAATTCTCTCTTAAAATATATATTTTTAAATCAATCAGTCTGTTGCACACACTGTTTGTAGCTCAGTGGACACGGCTACAGCGCTTGCTGCTGTTAGTGCAGGGGAGCTATGAGGATAAATGCATTCTTCCTCTTGGAACCCGTCCAAGAAAATGACATTTAAAGCAGCTGGTATCTCCTGCCCTAAAGAAGAGGCGACACACAGAGAAGGGTATGGGCAGCTTAATGGACCAACAATCAAATATGCTCCGATGAAGAAAAAAATATTCTTGGACAGATATAAATCCAACTTGAAACCAAACCCATGGCATTGATTGGTGTATGTTGTAACACAATATTTATAATGTAATTGGATAAAATATTATTTTGATTTAGCATTACCTTTACATTTATGTATTTAGTGACCACTCTAATCCAGAGCCCCTTTTCCACCTTTTTATTCTTACATGCAATGAATTTACACAGCTACCTACAAGAGGAAAAAAACGAAACAATAATATTATGTATATGAGTATGCATTAAATAACAATCCCTCCTGCACTGCTGTGATATAAATTTGTGACAGTTTCTGGTGGAATATTGGATGATTCCTCGTGTCTTCCCCTGTATTACCGAAGCAAATCAGGCATACTACCTTGCTCAACAGTACAAAAGCAATGCCCTATCCACAAACCAAACCAGCAACCTCTGAATTACCAGCCCCTAACAAATTCCCAAACTATTATTCCACACTGGTGAACATGAACAAATGCGGTATATGCAGTACATCATTTCTCAAGTCCAAAGCAGCTCAAACATCAATGAGAACCTTTAAAAAATATATTTAATTCCAGAAAGAATATTATGTTGAACAAAATGGTACATGTATCCTGCAATCCACGATATCACCACGGGCAGAAAACGAAATTGGTGCTTTTTTATATTCAAACTTTCGTTCAGATACAGGTCTGGACAATGAGATTTCCCATTGCTTTCTTACTTACAGGCAGATGAGCTACGGTAATAAAGGTAATGATGCCCACCTCTGCCAGACAGCCATGATATGCAACTCTCAGCTCTACACTTCTGATCTGCCAAGGGGGTTTTGGGATTAGCATGTGCAAGTAGTTTAAATAATCTTCTCTCTACCATGCCTTTTAAACAGAATCTCTTTACGCTGCCTCAAAATGTAGTTCCCTTAAATCTATGTAGAATTGGTTTTATTAATAAAATATTTTCCATTAGAGCAACAGACGTTACATTTAATGAAAAAATTGCTTAAATCAAGCTCGCCATCGGAAAATGTATTATGAGGGCGTTGATTACCAAGCTGAACTCCACTCTTGCTCATTCTGATTTCACAGCTCTATATGTTTTTCTCTTTTCTTTTCCAAAAAAATTAAAAACCCAATTTGTTGTGCTTCATCTCAGCAGGGCAGACAAACATCAAAGACATTAACCTACATTGCAGAGATGGAAACCTATTCTAAGGCAGAGAAACAGTGTCATTTATACTGCCCCCCCAATCCCCCCTCCCCCCCTCCCACCGTGCTTTGGACTGCATTGGGGACACAGCGCAGTGGCTTGTGGAAATCTGGAGCGCCTTTATTTTTTTGGTGACAGGGAGAATTCCACGAGGGCTGAGAGTGATGAGGGAGGCGAGGGGCACGTTTCCCTGCGGTTCTTCCAAGCCCGACTGTCATCAGCCGGGGAGATTAGAGCACTGATCCCCTGCCGGGTGGGCCAGGGAGGGCTGCTGGGGCGTGGGCGACGGCTGGGGGTGCAAGTGATAAGCGATGGGAGACAAAAGGGACAGGGTGTTGGTGGTTGGTTTCGGCGGCACTTCTTCCTGGGGACCCTACCTCCATCGTTGTCCGTGTTGTCGGCGCACTCCGTCTCCATGACGACGTTGCAGCCCACGCCGCTCCAGCCGGCCTGGCATACGCAGTGCCAGCCGCTCTGCTCCAGGGTGCACCTGCCGTTGCCGTTGCACAGGCCCGGGCAGCCGTCTGTGGCGGGGAAAAAGCACAGCGACAGTGATCTTCACACTCTCTTCCCCCGTACAGAACTGAGCAATCACTGAATGCCATCCCGTCGTTATCAAATCACAATCCAGACCCTGCTTGTAAGGGACAGTTCAGACCAGACAGGCACTCCATGAGAACAAAACTGGATTTGTGTGGACAACCTCATTGAGCTACATCTTACAATGTCTTTTAGGACTCCTCCTGGCTGCTGCTACCATAACGCAAAATTCACCAACAGTACAGTACAGTGTGTGTGTGCACAGTATACTGCAGATGCACTATACCTACATCTGCAGTTACAGTGCAGTTACAAAGCTATTATGGATAGAAAATTAAATGCTCACAATGAAAAACAAGAGATAATGGATATATGCACACTCAAAGACTCAGATACAGCAAGACTGATGTAGCACTCATTTTTTTGCAATATGAATATGAATACTGTCTCTTTATTTTGAATGACAATAAGACTATTTGTTTTTACAAATTCATTGACATACATGACACTATTTCTTAAACAACTGTAACTATTACTTAATATACATACATAATTACAAGTAGCTGTAGTATTCCACAAGTATTAGGTCAAATAAACCGCCTATTAACTTCCATTTTGCTCTTTAGTCACAAAGAGCTGCTGCTAAAATAGTGTGTAACGCCCCGGAGAGGAGCCTAAGAAGCTCATTTAAAAATACTCACTCTTCTGTCTGACACACAACTCAGACAGAGATGAGCTGTCAAGGTTATTTATGATCTTACTGGATGTATTATAAACTGCAGGCAAACTCACTTCTATCAACATTTGGGCTTGTTGTTATGAAAATAGAATTCTTTTCATATTGGTAATTTGGTGAGAATTGCCTCATCTTTAACTCCTGATTTTTTTTTAAGTCTTGCCAGTTTGCGTCAACATTGAATATAAGAATGCATAAAAGGCCAAATAGAAAAAAAAAAATATATATAATATATATATATATAAGCATCAAGCCTGAACTTGAACCTTTCAAGGGTCTCTGCCTCTACTGCATGACCTGGCAAGCTTTCCCAAGCATTTACAACTCTCTGTGTTTATCTATAAATATTTCCTGATATTACTGGCATTTGCCCTTAACTAGATTCATCTATGCCCTCTTGTTCTGCTGATAGAACTTAACCTGAGAAATGTTCAGCAGATATAACCATTTTGTTACTAACCTCCATATGAAGGTTATTTCTATAAGTAAAGAGGAAAAGAGGCCCTACAGGAACCCATTTTATACAGAACACTGCTCAGATATGATTCATCCTACAGCCGCTTTCTGTGTTCTGCTGTGCAGCCAATTCTGAATCTACTCTTTAATAACTCCTGTATAATTCCTATTGATTTTATTTTGTCCATGTGTTTTTCATGTAGTTCTTTGTCATATCATTTTTGGAAGTCCAAATGTATAATAGTAGTCTGGTTTGAGTAAAAAAAAAAAAAAAAGTAGCTTCCTCAAAAAAGTCTCAGTGCTCAATGTTTTAGTCTGTCAAAACAGACTTTTCCAAAATACACAATTTAATTTTCAAATGCATGTGAAATTCACTGGCTGACTGAATTTCACACAAGTCATAAAAACATAAAGGTACAAGTCATAAGAGCTGCAAGTGCAACACGACAGACATAAAATAAATGAATGTACATACATATAACAGAACTAAATGTAGGCATATATACAAACTCATCTTACCTTTGACAACTGCATCCAGGTAGTGTGCTAACAATGATTGGAAAATAGAATAGCTTCATTAGAATGCTGTATCTCTGTTTGATATAAGTATTTACATAACTAATCACAGAGCTTATCACAGCAATTATTAATGCAGCAAGGCAATACTCAAAATGGGACCATTAGTATAACTTTGTTTTTCAATATTTTTATGATGGAAAAGGAACACTTCATAGACCAGAGAACCTATGCAACTTTGAGATACAATCTGCCCTATCATTAAAGCTGAAAGCATGACTGCATTCAGGCAAACAGCCGCAAAATAGAGGAACTATTTCTATGATGCCCTCCTTGTAAATTATATCGACAGTGAAAACAAAGAAGAAAGCAATCTATTTTGTCCTGCCCAACTTTATTGGATTTTTGACATCTTTTTTTATTTTACTGCTGGAAGTGCAAGTCTGTCTCTGCAGAGCTTCTTCAGAGCAAAGTCTTTTCTGCTACTATTTGAGGGCCAAGATAAACACATGCAGATGTTTATCTACATGGTACTTCCTGACATCTTAATGTGATCTCCATATGTCAAAGAGCATTATCCCAGCACAGGATTTATGGACATCAGCTTATTCGACAAAACACTGGGCAAGAATACAATATATCGAGGTTTCTTGGTGATTATATTTCTTTGCAACATTCCAGAGTGTACATTCTCCAGAAATTTCCGTCATTAATTACATACGCAGAGCCGTCTTAAAATGGGAATGGAAACATTCGTCCAAGCTTCAGTTCCATTCTCTGTTGTGATACCTTACCTGTCAAGGTGAAACCTGAACATAGAAAATGACCATGCATAACATCTAGAGGGATCCAAAGATAATCTATTGTCAGAAGTAAATCCCGCTTTAATATTTGTCAGGATATGGAGCATATTGACTATATTACAAATATAGTACAAATATTCTTCAAAAATGGTCCATGTACTTAGCATATCAGAAACATCAGTAAAGTCAATATACCCATGCCTATTGATCGTTTCCCAGTGAAAACCTGACAGTGAAAAAGAAGATTTGAAAACTTGCCAGAGAGGAAATGGCTTTGCTGGTTCAAAGCAGACATGGTAAAGGAGATCAGTGAGTGGTAACTGAGATGAGGGTCACTACCACAACATGTACTCCCGCTGTAATTGTGTTGAGTGAAGAATGAACAACCCAATCAGTGACAAATAGTAAGAGACACATGGGTCTATTTCCAGGCAGCTGATTGGCTGATTAATGGAAATTACTCACCGATTGTGCAGTGGTCTCCTTCCCAGCCGGGATGGCACTCACACTTCCCGTCCCGGCACTGTCCATGCTCCTCGCAGCGGGGGTGACACGCCCGCTGGTCACACCCCATCCCCTCCCAGCCATCCTCGCACTGGCACCGACCCTCTGAGCACACGCCATGGCTGCCGCAGGGCACTGGGCACACCTCTGTACAGCCACAAACAGGAAATCTGGGTGAGGATGAAGTTCACTGGCCAATACAGACATGCAGCTTCACTGGACTTTCAGCATTGGTCTGTGTACAGAGCGACCTTTTTCATCAATTTCATCAGTTACATTCACAGGCAATGAACGAACATCATACATTTATGGAATAAAGCATGTTGGAACATGCAGTTGCATGAAAATAAACCATAGCAGGGAGGTGTGATGCAGCCCTGAGGCAGAGTCAAAGTGGTTCATTTCCTTACAACAGCACAAAGGCATGTCATTGCTACCCCCTAAAGAAAATCAACAATTCAACAAAGAGATAAGGGCACTTTCTCTGGAAATTTTTCATCACCCTGCATTATACTGTATTGCCTCTCTGTAAAATAAACAACACAAATTTATAACGGTATTTATAAAGGTATAAGTATACACAATGCATTCATGAATATGTGATACATGCATATAACCATTAAAATTTGCTCAAATCTGTTATATGACAAATTGCATTATGTTAGGCTGAATCTGTCAATAGTTTCATACAACACTGTACTGAGTCACATTTTAAGGGATTTTATTCAGTAAGTAAAAAGCAGACATTTAGTTCAATTCTAAAGAAGAGATCTTATTAAATCATTAACTTCTAAAATAATCCTCATCACCTAAGGTTCTCTTTCTCTTATAACTTCCATGCCAGAGGAGATTTAAAAAAAAAACATTAAAAGAATATTAAAATACGTTTTTGCTTTCTATTTTAATGCTCTGTAAGCTTACCCATAGAAGGGAGAGAAAGAGAAAAAGCTAAAAAGCTAATAATCCATATGAAAAGGAACGTTCTTTATTAATTCTTGAGCTGTGTACTTAGGCTGTCGTATGCTGCTGCAGGTGCATGTGCCCCAGCTCTGTTTCATTCAAAATTTTTAATACTGCAATTTTTAACATGATACAATGAATAATTTCCATGAAAATGGCAAGTTCTTCCTGCCCCGAAGCGGCCAATCAGGAGAGAGAGGAGACTGCTCCCGGCACACAAAGGCTACTTGCTCATATGCAGAGCAAAAAAGAAAAGTTATTTCAATTTGAATATACATTGCCTTTAATAACTGCATTAAAACTGCAAGGGTTACCATGACTCCCTTAGAATTCCATTACTGCACCCCTCTAAAAACAAGGTTTGCTGGTTTAAAATCCAGATAAAAGGATGTGATTCAGTCTTACAGCGCGCGTGTGTGTGTATGTGAGTTTGCATTACTGTGTGTGTGTGTGCGCTTATGTGAGTATACTTATAATTTGTAATACCTTGCAAATTTCTCCTCTCTCACTATACACAAACTATTGTAATGTAGAGAGGGAAGGAGAACATGAGATTAGTATAAGAGTAGCACAAGGAGGAATAAAATAGGATAAAACTGCTATGCAACATCACGACATAAGGATTATGATTATGATGATAGTGAAGATAGAAATGTTGACAATGATGATGAAGATAAAAATCAAAGTAAAATAATATTGCGCATATCACTGCTTTGTCATTATTCCTTGTGATCAGTCAACCTGGCAACCACTGATATCAGCACTGTTCAGTCACAAGTTTACATGTTGATTCAGTGCTGTTAATAGTCACTGCTGAGTCAGGTGGCTTTTGCGCTCACTTGATGGGCTGGGTGTGAGGGGGGTGCAGAAACACAGTTCAGAGGTATGTTCTGATTGGCAGCGTCCCCCTGAAGGGTGAATTCATCAACACATAGCTGTGCACAACCAGCATGTCAAAGTCTATTAAAAGTGTTTTCGTATTTACAAGGGTTTTCTGATTAAAATCTGTTTGTCAGTCCCAAGGCTTTTGAATTTAATTACCACATGGACACTAATTCTTCACATGCAATATTAATCAAGATCTTTTAAATTATATAAAGCATAATTAATGACTATGTCACTTGAGTATGAGGTTTCTAAATTAAATGCAGTAACAAGACCGTCCTGGTTCAAACATACATTTTGAGTATCTACAAAACCATTTGTATGATTCCTCTGACAAATATTACACATTACTTGAGTAAATGTGAGAAGCTTTGAGGGTGGCTGGTTGTGTGAGGCCACCCAGCTGCGTAATGGGCTGGTCTCCACGGTCACAGGCCCAAGCCTCAGTTCCACTAATGAGAGCAGATATTCAACATTGGCATGCCACCATTGTGCTCAGGGTGTGATTAGTTTAAATCTGCAGGATTCTTTGACACCACTCAGTTAGTTCCTCCCAACTTTGTGTCATGCAACTGCAGACAACCAGGATGCCAAGACTAGCTTTTTCTTTTTTACCACTGCATGGCATGTAGGGTGGAAATCCAGCTTCATCCTCTGCTTTGGCACTGTGGTGAATCCAGAGGCACAGTTGGCAATTAAACACTGGGCAGACTGTTTGAATAAACGCGAAACCCACATCTTTCGAGAGTCATCTTTCAAACCATGTTGGTGGCAGCATGTGATCGGATAAAATATGAGGGCTCGCATTTTCTTATTACACATTAAAATCTTAAATAACTTAATACACTCTTACATAACATAAAAATTCATTGCACATTAATTATCTCCATTTCTGATAATATTCTTGTTGTGCATACATATATCATAATTTAAATTTCTCATTCCCTGTAGTGATATTTAATTCAATATAGTTATGGAATTGCTTTTCACTGTTGACTGAACTTTACGTCTTGGCTTACATGAGATGCTTTACAAATCTGACAAAGGCACACATTTTCCAGGTCAAAGACAAATTTCCTACATACAGCACTATTACTTGTATTGGATATTACATTATTACTTTCACTAGTTATCTCCGGTCCATGCATACCAATGTGGCTCTGGAACAGGCAGTAGCAGTGTTTAAGGTAGCCCTGCTTTGGTGTCCGCACAAACACACCTTCATTTGCATCACACATACTCTCCATGTTGGACTCATGCTGGTTTCATTAATGTGACATTCTATTCTATACTTTATGTGCCATTATGTTTGGTTCAGAGAGAGAGAGCTAAGTATCCACATTAATGATTTATTGGTGTGTTCAACTCCTCGGTCATTAGTGAACACAGTCCAACTGTTCAGTGCTTGAACCGATGCTTGTGGGATTGCACTTTGGCACAAAGTTTTGATTCTTGGTCAGCACTATTTCATAAAAATAACTACCCATGTTTAAAAATCAGACTTCATGATTATGTTACCTCTGGGAAGGCCTGAATTTTGCAAACTTTGCTTGTGACAATGTCACATTCTAAGTATTTGACATCTACCCTTCTATAATTGACACAGTTGCTATTTATAGCCCCATGGATAATCTTAATTTACTGCTATGGGTGACATGGTATCCACCCATTACAGGTTTTACAATCTATGCCATGTTTTCAGTGCAGATCCATTTGTGCTGATGGCCCCATGGCTATCACACGCTATCCTTTCTCCTCCTGAATGTGAATGTGTTCACTTTTTAGTGCTGCTGTTTACATTTTAATATATTATATTTTTTTTTTACAACTTACATAGTTTTTACACATATATAATGCATACATAGGAAAGTCTAAATAGTAACATTCATTGGTAGAGCAGAACTGTCCCTGTAGGCATTCAAATTTAGAACCTCCTCTTAAAAACGTAAAGGTCCCTTTCCTCTACATCACCTGGAATCAGGAATGCAAACTTATAGGCGGTATAGATGTGTTAGCATAAAGCACAGTACCAACATCATGAATGCACTTCACAACAAAATACTGCAATGTGAGTAATGAAGAAATCATTTACCATTTATAAAAAAAAAAATATATATATATTTCTTAACTGATGACTTTTCTATTTAATGTAAAGACTCTTTTCCTTAATCTCATACAATCACAACTGATATTGATTTTTCTAATGCAACTTGCACTAATGAATAGTAATGCACTGTTTTGTTCTGCCAAATCAGGAAATCCTATCTCTGTCATTGTGTTATCTCCCCACTACTTGCCACAGAGAATAATTTGCAAGATCAGTACTTTCCATAAGTTGCATATGAGAAACTTTCAGCCTTTTTTGTACATAAGTCATTCCCTGCAGTCCTCAAATCTTTCTGTTTAAGCCCCCATGGGTGTTTTTCAATAATGCGGACACTCAGCTGCTTACAGTGCATAATGATGTGTAGCAATAACCAATTATCCAAACTTTCTTGCTAGGTCGCCATATCTATCATATATTTAAAATGGAGCAAAAATAATGATTTTCACCTACTGAAGGATTGGTAGAAAAATTGGCTTGAATTAATGGCATCTATGGACAAGAGAAACTTGAGCAAACACATACACATACTACATAATTGCTCTGTATGATTTGCCATTAAAAAATGAAAATTTCATGACCCTGTCTGCACCTTATCAAAACCCAGAGTTTTGGGACCCACAACTAGTTGGGGCCAGAAATGTCTCATTCACAGTCCTATTTTAATTGACTCATACCAGACATAAGTATTCAATAAAACAAAAAAACTGTACAACATTGATAAAGGCGGTGTTGACAGAAAGTCAGTAAATTATACTAGAGCTGGTGAAGTACTATACTCAACAGTACAGGTTTGTACTCAATAGGCTTGGCCATGTTTTGCGAGTGTAAGCAGACTATTTGCATGAGATGGACCCCACCAAGCCAGACAAACCCTGGAAAGCCAAAAACAGCCTGGCATCAGACAGCACTGTATAAGCTGGCCAAGATGGACCCATCATGGGATGAGACACAACATGCAGCAAAGGACAGGAAAAGGTGTCAGAAACTAATTTTAGCCGTATGTCCCACTGGGACATAGAGGATTAAGTAAGTTAAGCACTGAACAGTGTAACAGCAGTGCTTTAACCCATGGCCTGCAAGATCATAATCACCACCCAGCTGACTATACCGCAAGCTAAATGAAATGGCTTTTCTGCTGGTAGTTTCACATATTCACAAGTTTCTCAGTATCTGGGATTACTCTGGTTAGTGAAAACTTCCAGCTTTTGCATCACCTCTATGACAAGTTTTGTCCAGCCTTCTGGCTCCCTGTGACCCTTGCTTTATGCTGAAATAGTGGCAGACGATAAAATAAAAAAAACACACACAACAACAAGAACAACAAAAAGTCAACAACAACAAGAACAACAACAATTACAATGAGCAATGCTGCCAAAAATTAAAATGCATTACAGTTTTCTTCCGTCATAAATACACCAAGAACATATATTTTCAAGACTAGCTTTGTACTTGGATGATAATGATGATGTAGCACATGATGTAGATGTGTATATTTCCTATGCAAGTGAATGGTGACATGCATAAATATGTTGATAATCCATGTACGTTTTGCAGAGAACGGTCTGTGAGAAATAATGCCGCCTCTTGAAGAACACCCTTATTTTAGTGTAGAGGCTGAAAAGCAATTTCCACAGAAGAGTTTTATTAATTTGCAAACACGTCTTGCTGCATCTTCCAGGGGCAGAAATTGGCATTCATTTGCATGAAATGACAGCATGACTCCCCATTGGATGTAGGAGGGGGAGATTCCCTACTGAAACTGAGGTGAAGGAGGAAAACACCTTCAGCACACTTAAAGACAGAGAGCTGGAACAACCAGGAGACCTATTCTGGAAGAAACAGGAGACTGTAGAAATCCAATTTCTCTTCTAGCTGCTGGGAGCCGATTGGCTCTGTGTGTTTGGAGGTCGGCTGAGCGTGAGGCTCTCCATCAGGGCAGCGGCTGATAGATTACTGTAATCACAGCTCTCAACAACAAACAAAATTGCAACGAATGGACACAGGTGCAGTCAAGCATGCAAGCACACATGCACATACACAGACACACAGACGCAGACGCATGCACACACAGGCAGACATGTGCATAACCATGAACGCATGCACAAGCACACACACACACAAGCCCACGCATGTACACACATTCAAACCCGCACGCTTATACATACACAAAAAACACACAAGCAAACACACACACACACACACACACACACACACAGATACACAAACAGATAATTTATATACAGAGTCTATACACAAACACACATCTGAAAATATGTATTTATTTTTGGACAAGCTGTATGAACTGTTCTAAGGTTCACTGTGTTTGCATTTCTGAGGAAATACAGGTACAGATAAGGGTTATAAAATGTTACTAACAAGGTAATTTTACCTTAAAAACAAGGTAAAAAATAGAAACTGCTGATAGCAAAACTAAACTTCTTTTTTAGTTCATTTGATTAACAGTAGTCTCAGGCAATCAAGATATTAGTCACTGGAAAAAAACAAGCAAGTTTAAATTTATACTGAAATATTGCATAATTCAATTTTATTTATTTGACATTACACAAGAATGTATGGCTTGTTACAGCTTGTTACTGATATAAAAAGCGATTACAAAGCAAAGAAAATGTTTCAGAGTGTCAATGCTGATTCAACTACCTAATGTCATAATAATAGAATATGTTGGTAAGACACAACCAGCCATTCATTTAATGAATGTTCTGGCAAAAGGTAGACAATAGCAACTATTACATTGCTTGACAAATAAAAGAAAGTGCCAGATATATTCTGCCAAAAAGTCTGCAAAATGAATTCTCTCTCTCTCTCTCTCTCTCTCTCTCTCTCTTTCACACAGGTACACACATGCACACACATGCATACAAAGACACACACACACACACACACACACACACACACACACACCCACACCCACACCTGTAATTACTGGAGTAACTGGCAGGGAATCTTACCTATGTAGCAGTCAGAACCGGTCCAGCTGGGCTCACAGGTACAGGTGCCAGTGTCAGGCAGGTAGGTACCGTGTCCAGAGCACTGTTCCTGACAGGCGGGCAGAGGGGTATCACAGCCGTCTCCACCCCACCCTGGGGAGCACAGACACTCCCCCTTCACACACACCCCATGGCCCGCACACTGAGGGTCCAGACAGTCCACTGAGGAAGAGAGATGGGAGGGGGAGCATGAGCCAAGAACAAAATTCTGGATCCTGATCTGTGAAACAATTTCCTCTGTGTTTCCCACCATAGGTTGGCATTTACAGCCTAACTAGCACAGGAAATTACAGGATGCAATTCTGTCTGAAGAATTACTGTATGATGGTCACATCCAAAAGACATTTTGTCTCTGGTCCATTTCCATATGCTCATTGACATTCTTCCAGAAGATTTAGAATCCATTAATGCTCCTTATAAATATACATATTAAATGGGGAATGTGTGATCTTTCAGGGGACAGCCCAATGTGTCCTGTAAGAGCAAATACAGTTTTGTAGGCCAGTTGTAACTTTGCTTTAGCTGGTTTAAAAGTTAATAAAGGCAGTCTCATTCACCTCATAAATTAGGAATTGTTGCTTTGTGAAATAAACTTCATAACAGCTACTGGGGTATGAAACTACTTCCTGCTGCAACTCAGCACTCATCAAAAAATTAACAAGCCACAGCACAATCTATTTTTCAGGGTAGTTAATCACACATCATTTCCATAGACTTAAACTCATCTCTTTACCACGGCACGCTCTAAGAAATCTCCTTCGTTAAAAACTACACTGTATTTATTGCGATGCTCTGCTTTTATCAAACGCTCAGACTCTCTGGCCCAGGGCTGTTCCCAGAATATTGATTTCAGACCATCAGTTATCCCGCCAGATACACCCACCTATTGACAATCAATCGATTTCAGTGCTTGAAACCTAATAACATCTCCCAGCAGAAAAGTAGCGGTTATAAATATAAAACGCATGTAAATGAGGGAGAAATCTGTTTGCCGGATCGGTTTCCACGTATCCATTATCAGAATGCTGATTAAATAAACGCTACACTGAATGATTTTTTCCACCCTCAGTCCATGTAAAAAGGGAAATAAACAGCTGATTTGGAGAGCAGTTGCAGGGGCTCATCAATCAGGAGTCAGTAAAAGGAAGTCAGTGAAGGGTGGGAGTTGACTCTGTGAGAGAGAGCAGAATGGAATGTAGGTGTTGTTGGGGTGGGGGGGCACGTAATTAGGGAAAATGTCTCTGTTTCTGTCAGGGTATGCTGACTGGAGCGTGGGAGGGTGGGAGGTTGGGTGGCAGGTGGCCTTGGGGCTCGGACTGGGGGCGGGGGGGGGGTAGAGGGAATTCCTGTTTCGGAAGCCAGATGAAGGTGTGAAATGGCTTTGTCTCTGAATGACAGCAGAATACAGGCAGAGTGGGGTACTCCCCCTGTGAGAGCATGCAGTGTGAATGTGGGAGAGCACGGTTAGGCACTCAGGTACAGGGAGTGGGACAGCTCTGTGTGAGCGTGTGCAGAGCTGTGTATGGGGTGGTGAGTGGGCGTGGGGGGCGGGCCTGATTAAGAAGTCTGTTTTTTGGGAGTTGTCTTTGTGCGTCTCTGGGAGTACGTGTGGAGTAGAATGTAAGGGATGGGGTGGCGTGGGGAATGTTAAGTGAGTTGAAGGTGTGAGAAGGCTCTGTCTTTTAGAGTGAATGCAGAACAGGTCCCCAGTGTGTGGGAGGTCTCTCTCTGGAAGTACATGCATAAAGGAATTTGGGCTTTGGTTGGAAGTCTGGTGAAGGCGGGAGCTGACTCTGTGTTTGTGAGTGCATGCCAGCTGGAGCATGGGTGGGTTTGAGGGTTTGGTGGCAGGTAGTACTGGAGCATGGGGCATGGGATTTGGGTTTTGAGAGGGAGGGCAGGGTGGAGGCTGTGATCAGAAAGTCTGTTAAAGAGCAGAATTGACTCTGTGCTTGTGAGCATGTGCAGTACTGTGAACATATGAAGCTGGGAAAGGTAGGGCCTACCTTGCTCGCAGTTGTTGCCCTTGTAGGCGGGGCTGCACACGCAAATGCCCTGGATGCAGGTTCCATGGTTGGAGCAGGTGGGGTCCATGCACTGGTCCTCCTGGAGGTCGCATTCCGGGCCCTTCCAGCCAGGATGGCACACGCAGTGGCCCTTCTCATACTCTCCATTCCCACTGCACAGCACCGGGCAGGAATCTGCAACCACAGGGAAGCTCAAGCACAGCAGTGTACATACACCTGGTCTGGGTCCACTCAATATCTGCCCTTATATCTGACAGCGCATTCCTTCATAGATAGTTTGTCTTGAGGCTGAGTTAATTTCCTAAACTACAGAAAATCAACAAAATAATAATAAAAAAAAAATAATAAACAAAATGTGTTTATTTATTTTTAAATCAAAGGCATCAGATATTGACTTATTCCTGGCCATGCTCATTTGAAATGAGATGGGCACCATTAATTGCAATATGTTATGGCTATAATGCATTAATAGTATAGTTATAAAGGCATTATAGAGAGTTTGTGCAGTAAAACTCCACAATGTAGCTGGCCAGGGCTCCTCAGGTCAAAAAAGTTTTTAAAAAGAGATCCAAAGTGTTGGAATCTTTACACAAAACCATTACATTATATATAAAAATAGACATTAAACTGAAAAGAGACTCAAGGTGACACACACATGGTTGCCTCCTAGTTCTAGCCTGTGGCTTTCTTCTTGGATGAATTACATTTTTCAATCTTCCGCCCACACCTGGTTCCATACTACAGCAGCGCGCACTGACATAAGGTGTTGAACAAGTGCATTAATTGGAGCTGCCTGTTGTAAATCACTCAAAAAATGACTTTCCAAAGAAACTAAAACTGTGAACCAAGTGCAGGCTAACCAAGACTGACAAATAAAGACCTGGGTACCTTTTACCACGTTCTACCACCATTAAAACAACTTCAACTCTACAACACCTTCTTTACACAGCAAAGGAGTTAAACAGAATGTGATTATTACTGTGTTTTAGGCCTACCTCTTTCAAATGTTATATCTATTGTTTTTACCCCATTCAAATCCTGTCATGGTTAAATCAGTTTGGGTTACATATTTTGTTGAACCACAACAGCCACTTGATATTCTAACCTGGGATCCCTCTAGTCAGTCCAATTCCCTGACTGTTACAGCACACCATTTGCCAATCGATGGTAAACAGTGGCCCCTGCAGTCCATGATACATGTGAAAATGTGCAGGTCCCATGCCCACCCCCTTTACTGTGAGCTGGTCTCCACTGGGTTCAGTGTAAGATGGCTGACACTGGGAAATGAATGCTCTGCTGAAAACTCTGAGACCTTGCTACAATGACAAATCCAAAAGTGTAGGCAGGTGATTTTCTCTCTTTTGCACTGGTGGCTCCTTCATGTCTGCTCAATTTCAGATGGACAGCCAGGCTTTTTATTCAGCTTCAAAATCTGAATAAACTGCCAAATGTTATGAGCTGGTTTCACTGTGTTACTCTGTGTAAGTACATAAACATGCATGTGTGTGTGTGCGTCTGTACGTGCATGCCTTTGTATTTGTGTGTTGGGCATATGCGTCTGCTTTTGTGCATGTGCGTAGGTTAGTATCTGTTAGTTTGTGTGTGTGTGTGTGTGTGTGTGTGTGTGTTTAAAAGGTGAAATTACTTCTCAGGCAGGTAATTGCAAATGCTTGAAGAACAAAGAAAATGTGATCCCAAAATGAACATATATCCCTTTTACGCAAAACCCTTAATAGCCTACCAGAATTAACTTGCTTTGATTCTGTGTTCTACTAAAACCTCAAAGGCCTATGTTTAGCTGGACAAATGAGGCGAGAAGCTTGTATCTCATATCCCAGTGATTGTGCGGCTCTGCTGTTTTTTTTTTAATATTCATGAAAAATTCAGCAACTGCTGCTTAATGAGTTTAAGCTTTAAACATCTCACAATGTAGACATGGTAACCAAGAGGGTAAAAGCAGGGTCACTGATATTTCCAAATGAGCGCTGCGTAAGTCCTGTTTTCCAGGGGAGGGAGTCTGCACAGCCGATGGCGCGCATCTGAATTAAACAGCATGTTTCAGTGCTACCAAGTGAAGAGCTGTGAGAAATGATAAATCTTCCATGGAGAGTATGAACCCAAAATCGAGGTGCATTGTCTGTGCAATCCATACCAATAAACCAATAAGGAGCACAGGCAAGCTAACTACAATCCACTTAGTCCTTAGCTTTGAGTGTTATAGTTTAATATGTGGTACTTTGCTTTCCACCCATTTCTCATAGATATAAGCAATGATAGCAACGATGTTGTCCTAAATAAGTGTGGGAGGAAAATGTGAAAGTTTCCTAAGTGTATTATTATAGTGTAGCACATTATGATCAAATTGGAAAAAAATATGTTATACCTTATATTTTCTAGTTCTACTGTTGACATCTAAGCACCTGAAAGCGAAAGACAGAGGTCACCAGGTGTGGCGCTTATCCAACACTTGTTCAGACTCTCGAATGAGTACATTACTGTCTGAACATCTTGGAAGGGTACTTTACTGAAGCACTCATTCAGCTAGGCTATGCAAGCATAATATTATCTTTTTAATCTTTACTCCAGATATTCATTGTTACTGCAAAGATTATATTTCCCTTCAGAGATGCACCCAGCTCCGAATCCAATTGATGCTGGATAACTAAAGTAATAATGCGTAATTATACTTTTATCTTCCATAAGAATGACCAACCTTTCTCTCTGAAATACAGGCTGTATGGTTTGAACAGAATGAACTGTGTCCTTTAATATTTTTTTTTAAACAATATAAAACATAAAATTAAAAAGGCCATACACCATTCATTTATCTCTGCTATGTTTGTTCTCCCGCCAGTGAATATCTTAATTGATCAATAAACGTGCTTCAGTAGGTTCTCTATAAAGTGTGAAGAAAATGACAAATAAAGCACATCCCTTTTATTTACTTCATTTGCTGGATGGTTTCACTCCTACAGATATGCACAGCGGTCGACTGAACAGCACATTCCAGTGCTGAAGCTGTTTTCAGAGCAACGTGCATATCTTTGTACTTAATGATGTACAGTGCACACTCCAATCTCAAATTGCAAGAATATGTTAAGAACACAAAGAAAAAACAGCAAAAAGGCTAAAATGTGGACAGAACACAATTTCTTGAAATAAACAATGCACTGCTTATACTCATCTATGATGATGCAGACTGTGCAATAAGATAAAACTAAATAATAAATATGAAACAAAATGAAATTAAAATAAATGAATAAATTAGTGAATACACAACTATCAATGAATGAACGAATGAATGAAAGAACAAATAAATATATAAATAAACCTGACCTTCAACCAGCATTTTTGAGTAATTTTCATAATATCATGCAAATAAATGTGAACCTCTGTTGGAAAGCTCTGTCAACATACAATTACATTGTTATGGCAAGACAAGCCCCAGAGTAAGAATATGCTAATAGCAATATTCAGGAGAGACTCTCCAAGCCAAAGGCATGTGTTTGCTGGAGTTGAAAGGAAGAAACAGGTCTCACTGAGTGACAGGAGCTTGCGTGCACAGAGCACCTTGGCGCAGACTGACCTCGTGAAGGTCACGGTGTCTCTCCCTCCTCGTGGAACACAGACTTGTCTCTGCCTCTTTGGTAGCGGCTGCTCCCGGATGCTCACATTTCACATTAGTCTTCATTACATGCTCAGCACTGTTCCCAGGTCAGTAATAGGCCCATTAAGTTTGCTACAATAACTCACTGAGATTCAGCAAAAAGGTGTAGGAATCGGATAAAAGTAAAAGACTGCAATGGGAGAGAGAGGAGCCTCACAGCAGAACCAGTGAAAACAGGGCTGATTCATGGTTATTCCTGCATTTGAGCTGAGACTCTCTGACAAATGGCTAAAGTGCCTGCAGGGTAGTTCTGCCCTAATCCTGGATGGCCACAGTGCCTGCCGGGTATGTTAGCCCTGATCCTGGATGGCCACAGTGCCTGCAGGGCAGCTCAGCCCTAATCCTGGATGGCCACAGTGCCTGCAGGGTAGTTCAACCCTAATCCTGGATGGCCACAGTGCCTGCAGGGTAGTTCAACCCTAATCCTTGATGGCCACAGTGCCTGCAGGGTAGTTCAACCCTAATCCTGGATGGCCACAGTGCCTGCATGGTAGTTCAACCTAATCCTGGATGGCCACAGTGCCTGCAGGGTAGTTCAACCCTAATCCTGGATGGCCACAGTGCCTGCAGGGTAGTTCAACCCTAATCCTGGATGGCCACAGTGCCTGCAGGGTAGTTCAACCCTAATCCTGGATGGCCACAGTGCCTGCAGGGTAGTTCTGCCCTAATCCTGGATGGCCACAGTGCCTGCAGGGTATCTTTGCCCTGATCCTAGATGGCCACAGTGCCTGCAGGGTATCTTTGCCCTGATCCTGGATGGCCACAGTGCCTGCAGGGCAGCTCAGCCCTGATCCTAGATGGCCACAGTGCCTGCAGGGTAGTTCAGCCCTAATGCTGGATGGCCACAGTGCCTTCAGGGCAGTTCAACCCTAATCCTACAGGTGCACAGTGCCTGTAGGGCTACTCAACAAGGTTACTTCACCCTATTCCTGGAAAGCCTCGGTGTCCTTAGGTCTACTCAGCCAAGGATATGAAGAGTCACAATGTCAACAAGTCTTCTCCACCCTGGTCGTGGGAGGTTGCAGGCCCAGCAGGGCTACTCCATCCCAGCTGTGGAGGCTCACAGTGCATACAGTGTAAATATACTAAACCCAGAAACACAGTGGGCTGCAGAATCTCCAGGGCTACTCAAGTCTGGCCCTGATGGACCGGTGTATTAGACTTTTGTTCATGACTTAATGGCACATCATTAAAATAAGCACTTTAAGACCCCCTCACGAAAATCCTCATTTAGAGAAAAACAACAACACATTAACATGTTGATAATTATAATTCTGTGAGAACAAAATAAAAACCCTTCTGGTTTCAATAAACTGTGAATTTAAAATTCAAACATTCAGAGTGACAAAGCAGTGGTAGATCATTACACACACTACTGTCAATTTCCCCGGCAGTTATGAGCACTGTTCTTTTCAGAATCGCTCATAAATCCACGACTATGAATTTAAATTATGCAAGTTTGCCACTCCCGCTGAGACCCTAAGAAACTGAAGTGTGGGTGATGTTCACCAACAATTAATGAAAGCAGCTGACAAATTTTCAGATTTGGGATCTTCAGACATGAAAGTGTCCGCCGTGGCATTCTGGCAAGGCTGCAGACTCAGCTGACAGTTATGTCTTGCCTCTGTTCGCTACACGGCCGCCGCAGGCAGTTGGCGGCCATGGCCGAAGCACGCCTTTCTTCTCCTGCATGCCAGTCACTCGGTGACGAGGCCTGTGACAGCATTGGATCTGTGAGTCTGTGCATTTTGAGGGCGGGTGGGGGTGGGGGGTGGGGCAGCGGTAGGGTTGGTGTGTTTCTGCAGTATGTCGGGAATTGTTAGTATGGCACTCAAACTCACAGAATCCTGAGTGGGAATCCATGTCGCTGACAGGCGGACATTATTTCCACATTCCAATAGCTGACACTGGCCCTCTCCAGGAGAAGAACGTCCTAGTTCATGTTTAATAATGCTCTCCTCTCCTCTATATGCCATCCCTCTCCTGTCCTTACTTACCATCTGTTATCCTTCCATTAAGTACTTTTGTCACATGCTTTATTTCACCACCTACATAACCCGTCCTAGAGCGTACCGTTTCCACATCAAAACTGATGTGGGGCCAAAGGAGCAGAGGCAGCTCAGATACGGCAGTTTTCGGGCTTACCTTTGGCGCAGTCGGGGCCCAGGAATCCAGTGAAGCAGTGACAGTGGCCCGCCACACATTCGCCATTCCCATTGCAGTCTGTGGAGCATCCGTCCATGGTTTCTGCGCAGAGAGAGCAAACCATCACCGTCGGGCGCTGGGTTACCTGGACTCCTGACACATGCTGATGGAACTTTCTGCACAGTCGCTTGGGGCCAGACAGCGAGACTCTGGGACATGATGTGTCACAGTTAAAATATCGCAGTGATGAGGTGTACGGTCGACGGCATAAGCCTGTTCCCACAAGGCCTCTGCCGATAAGATGACAGCCTAGCTGCAGAGTATTTCCTCAGGATTTGGCAGAACTTGGGTGCACGTTTCATCTGTGACATTTTCTCAGGTTAGAAGCAACTTAGGAACTTACAGAGTTGCACCAGTCCTACATGTAGCACGTGCTCTGCTGTGTATGCTGCTGCAAGACTGACTTATTACTTTTCTGTGGCCTTCGAACACACACACATAAAAATTGGTTCTGTCTTCCTCTGGTTACACAATGCAGGCAGTGAAACTCATTAAATGGCTTATTATGGTTGGATTGCTACTCTTGGGAATAGCCACCCATTCTGTGAACTTAAGTGCATAATTCCATTTTAATTCAAACTACTCTCATGCATATTTTATCTCCTGATAAATGCAAAATGCAAATAGTAATAGAGATAAGAATCTCAAAGCAGGTGCCCTCTGGATCCCTGCCTGTCGCTTGATGAAACAATCCAAAGACACAGGTAAGAGAAAAGATAAAAATATATACGCGTATAATTCAAACAAAATGAAAGGAGGAAAAAAAAACACTTCGACATGTAAATTATTTTCCTTCCCCTTGGGGACTCTGAGTTTTGAATACATTCCTTTTCAAACCCTCCCCTGTAGCGTATGCAGTAGAATGAGATAACACAGACTGAGGACCTTCTCAGGAGCAGATGGCAAGTACATTAGTAAACCCCATTCCTCACACAGCATATGCTCACAGAGGGGTCAGCAAAGGTCACTCAATTAAGGGAGACAGACACTCCTCTCAGCTCTGCAAGACCCCTGGCAGTTCTTTACATAAAAATATCTGACGTGATACTGCCCACCTAAACTTGGAGCCATCACGAACCAGCATGATAATGAGAAAAAAAAAACTGCTATACATTAGCTTTTTGACTAAATTCAAATATGGCTCAGCAATAGAGCTAATTAATCTGTCTGTTGATCTCTCTCAATGCCTCTCTGACACACACACACACACACACACACACACACATGCACACACACACATACTCCTCAGTATAGATTTTGTAAACAAAAAAAAACAAAAAAAAAACCCAGCTTCACTTAGGCAGAAAACCTTCAGACTAACATGACACATTTTCGGGGCAACACTGGTTCACTGAGAACAAGCAGAAACAATCTTTTCAATAATACATCAAAAGTACTCCCTTGGTATGTTGATAAACAAAGACAAAAGCGACATGAAATTGCATAAGCTTCCACTCAAAGCGGATAAACAATACCATTAGCTTTCAAATATTAAACAGTACTGCATACATTTTTTCACTTTCTCTGTACATTTTCTCTCTGTCCATAAGAAGGACATCTGACCAATGTAGTGAATGCAGGAAAATACCATGTGTGAAACTGCCATCTAGCCTATTTTCTGGTAAAGGCACTTAAAATGAAATTCTAACTCTAAGTCTTGTTTACCAAGACTAGTTCCCTTAAAATGAACTGCATTTTCAATCAGATTTATGTCTGTTATTGACCACATTTACCAATCGTGGAGCTGAGAACAAGCACTTGCTCTATCTTCTTGCCGTCATTGTAGATGGCCAGGTACCAGGTTCCAGGGTCCATGTACTCCACAAAGCCGGTCTCCTGCAAGGTGCTGAGGATCAAGTTTCGAGGCATGGAGCCGGAGTCCTCGGACCCCTTCATCTCTGGCTTAATCAGCTGCTTTCCATCCAGCAGTTTGACAAAGTCGAACTGTTGAACAGAGAGAGAGAGAGAGAGAGGATGGAAATGTTATTGCCTTTGTTCAATGTCTTTGTATTTTGTATTTACGCTTTAGCAACACAAGATTATCTTGTCATGCCAATAAAGCACATTTGAATTTGAGAGAGAGAGAGAGAGAGAGAGAGAGAGAGAAAAAGAGAGAGAGAGAGAGGAAAAAAAGAGAGAGAGAATGTGCCCTACTAGAGCTACTCACAATGATGCATATATATATATACACAGACAGACAGATCAACATATACAAAGACATACAAATATATACATACAGACACACGGAATGATACAGAGCTGAACAGACACGCTGGTATAGAGCTGAACAGGCAAATCTTACTAGATAAAAACATTAAATGGTGGCTCCACAAATTACCACAGATGTATGTACATCAGAATGCCTGTGCAGGAACATTCAGGCACATTCCATGGGCTCTCCATTTACCACATCTTAGTATCCCTTAATCATTACGCCAAGTTCCGTAACACAGAGTGTGGAGTCCATTTCTACCTCCTTCATTTCTCAAAGAATTGCATCCTTAAATATAAACAGTTTAAAAAGCTGTAAAACAGCAGTGAAACCTGTGCAGAGTGCAGCTGCTCCACAGGCAAAGAACAGCAGACTGAATGTCAGCTCTCCATATTTCACTCAAATACTCATATAATGGTGTCTCCATTGTTTCTTTTCTTCCTGTGTGTGCATGCCATATTATATAATGTCTTTAGATTCAGATGAAGTCCTCCTTACTCCAGTGACATTACTCTATACAGGAAAAGCAAGCTGTATTAACCATGCAAGTGAGCATGGAATCAAAAACAGGTAGACATGACATATAACAAGAAATAGGATAGGCTTTTGGGGCCTGCAACAGGAAGTGGGGTGGAAACGACAGGTTCCGTTAACCTGCAACAGGAAGTAAGCCCGATTGTGTCTGCAGATAAGGAGAGATTCGCGGGCTGACAGCTACCTCAGGCAGGGTGCTGTATACCAGCCTCTGTAGTGTCATTCTCATTTGCTTACTTTCCCACCGACAAGGCAGACAGACGGAGGATTATTTCAGTGCCTACTGATGACTGGTGCATAGACCAAACACCTTAAGGAGAAAGGGAATTGTATTTCTTCCCTTTTCTCCCCCCTCTCTCACACATGCAGAATTAAATACTGGCTGATGATTCAAACTTTGCCATGCTAACATGCCCTGGGGCGTCAGAACTGCTCTGATGAGCGCTGTGACTCAGGCATGCTCAGTGAGCCCTCTGCCAAACGCTCCCCCCAGGCTCAGGAAAATGGGTAATTTCTGTTTACAATTTCACAAGCCACTGAGGGTAACAGCAGGTCCTGCATTAGAAAACTTCTTCAGCACCGAAGGTTGTGTCCTCCACAGGTCAAAGTACCTAAGAGGTGGACACAGGCTAAGAAGAAGGGGTGTCTGTCTGCTGTACCCCTTGCCTGTTATCTTACAGCTGAAGGTCTCATTCAGGGGGTCCAACCGCAAACAGCACTGACACCCTGCATTCCCAAATATGGGATGTTTCATTATCAATGTCAAATTAGACAGGATTGCTAATGACTCTGAAATTGATCTGTCCTTCTGTAATTCTTGTTTATAGTAACACATTGAATGGCAGACAGACTGATACAGTAATTCTTCATTTTCCATGTAAACCCATTTTGGGAGAACCAACCCCCCTCCCCACATACCCACAAACCCCCTGTCTCACAGTGACTAATTCTCCATGGAATCAGGACATAAATCCACAGGCTGCTCCAGAAAACAGACTTAAATTAATGACCAAAACTCCCAATTACATTTCCTTCATGAGGGGCGCGGCAGGGGGAGGTTGACGGAGGAAGCAGCAGCAGGAGGGCCCAGGTTCACCTGACCAAAATGCTGAAACCGTGACCTCCTGTGAACCCTATCAGCAGCCATCATGTACAACTGCACCTGGTCAAGAGCAGCAGATGTCTGCTGGTGTGAAGGGGGCTCCCTTTGGGAGAGCGGGGACGTGGGCTAGTCAATGTCACTGATGGCATGGGCACTCTCACTCACACACACACACACACACACACACACACACCTAGGCACACCTATATGGGCACACAGGCAAGTTCCCACACACACACACACACACGCACACATGCACACACACCTACACATGCACGCCCAAGTGTTCACACATGTATAAACAGACACATATACATCCACTGAAACATTCTTCAGACAGCATAAAAGGAGGATGCTTGCAATTTCATCATGTAATTGCACACCATAGATTTTACAGCAGTCGGACAATACTTATAGATATGCGTGCAAATACCAATACTTGAACTGAATGATTTAATTTTTATTGTGATATCATTTAATTAGTATGTGTTAGTTATTAGCCACAGTGTTTTAACATGTAAATTCAAGTTGTCAAGTTTTTAATTAATGAATGACTGATATTGCCAATTACCTCTCCTTATATCAAATATCAAGCCAAAATAATCTAATGTGCACTTTACTGTAAGAATGCTTGAATATTGATTTGGGGGTTTATGTTCAATGTTTATCTCTGGGTACTTCAAACCAGTCTCACAAACGTCTTGTTAATGAGCCTAAATGTGTCTCTTTGTCATCATTTCCAAAAAACCCAGGATTTTTACAAAATTAAGCAAGCTTGACAACTTTTTATTTAATTTCTTATTGAAATTGTCGGGAATTAAGGGCAAACTGCATAACACAGTCTGAATCAGAGAGCAGCTTTACAGAGAAGTAAATTTCATGTACATTGTACATTACAAAAAAAAAAAAAACTGTTATAACAGTGCTCTGGTATGCAGAATGTAACAGAAATATATTTAGTAGGTTAACAGAGTTGACTGTCGGTGGTACCTGAGTGTGCGTGGGCGGAATGTTTCTCCTCCCATAGATTCCCAGCAGGGCGTCCCGGGCCAGCGAGATGTTGAATTTAACGTAGGTGGGGTGGTGCACAGTGAGGTGGAAACGCCAAAACAGGCCCGGTGGAATGGTCTGCATCACCTGGGTCCCGATGTCCACTTCACCTCTGTCTATCGCTCTACCCCGCTGATACACACCTTTATCTGTAACACACACACACACACACATGCACGCGCACACACACACACACACACACACACACATACACGCACAGACACACGTGTGAGAGGGAGAGATTTATTCTTGATGGCCCACTCATGTTGGCCCAACATGACAAAATACTATCCCATCATTAAAAACAAAAATCTGTGCTCAACTGGGCCTGTTTAGAAAACCATCTAAAAAGAATACTGGAACTGAACAGGAGTTGAAAAAATAACCTGGAAAATGTTTTGCTGGGTATGTACTACACCTCTATAGATCGGCTGAGCTGAGAACATTATTTTTCATACTTCCTCATTTCCTTGCCTTGCCCTCTTTCTTTGATTCCTCCTGAACACAAAAGAACAGGAGAACAAGGCAATGGATGAGGAAAATAGAGAAGGAAATGAGAACAGGAATATCTACTCATAAGAATTTGGACATCCTCCAAACAAAACTGATACGCTGAAGAAGTGTCCCTTCAGGAAATTCAACACGATATCCGGCTTTGTCCCCAACACATCCCAAATCATACTGGGGCCTAACCTCAGGGAAATAGGAAGTCTAACAAAAAAAATGAAATATATACGCATCCTTCCCCAAAGTAAGCAAGCAAGAACATGCGACACTTCCTTCTTTGGCCTCGCTAATAATTCTTCCTTAACAATGCCACTTGTCAAAAACTTCTGGATCACAAAGGAAGGAAGTGAAGAAGGAAGGCTACATATTACAAGTTTTTGAACACATCCATGGGGTTTTGTAAGGTCAAATGATTGCCATTTGACAGACCACCTTAAACATATTTTTGTACAGAATATCCCAACAACAATGTCTTTTATAAACACAACTTTAATATCCCAACAGCAAACCAGTAAACCGCAAATGCTGAACAGATTATCCCACTTGTCCTTTATCATATTACTCCCTTGCACATATCTTCTCCTGTCTCATTAGTGTGCATCACTCCTATATCAGATGAGAATGACATATTAAAACGGCTATGCCTTTGCACAATGGCGCACAACAGACTGTCGACTGTCAATCCGTTATACCCACAGGGTTCTTAAGGCTAATTATCCAGATCCATTGGAGCATTTGGAAAGCAATCATCAGAATTTCATCCCAGAGTCAACATCCAGAATGAGGCTTGTGCTTTCCCAGACAAGGGGGCCATCCTCCAATGGCAAGGGCGATGACATTGCAAAAGCGTGGTTTGTAATCCATGCAATACTGAAGACAAATCCTTGCACACACAACTCCCAAACCAAGTGTCAACACATTACTGTACTTTATGCTGCTAGCATTCTGTCACATTTCCGCCTGGCTTGGCAATTTGCTCATTTCAAAACACTTCACTGATTCATTTAATTGCCTGGAGGTTAATTAATAGGGTGCATTTTATGATTTATATGGTTATAATAAAGTGTGACCTGTCTCTGTCTAATATGGTGGTAGACTTAGGCCTTGCATGAGAAAATTGAACAAAGTATTTATATTTAGTCCAAACCAGTCTTGCACACATTTTAAATATGTCCCAGCTGCTTCCAATTATACAATACTGGTGACTCTGCTATTCCTGGTGCATTTTCTCCACTCGTCTCAGACCAAAAGAATTCCCTTGGCTTTTAACAAGTTGTCATCTAGTTTCTGTTGGCCCCCTTACTGGGCGTCTTCAAAGTCTTCAGCAGAAATTAGCTCTAATAAGAGTTCTGACATGCAACCTGATTAATTCTCCTCACCCCAGGGGTTATCAGAATTAAACAATTACACCTGTAATCTATTTTCTAAGAAACTCAACCATCTTTTCAATTATAGTTATTACTGCTCACAACTTAATGAAGAACCCAACAGGACAGGAATTTAATAGACGACCGGCTGAACACGGTGACAAAAGAAAAGGAGACTTCTTGACTCTTTAAACCCCAAACTCAGATCAGTGCGGATACATGTAATGATTTTTCTGCAGAAACCTGCCTTAGGAGGAATAAAAATATCAAGGAAGAGCAGGTCATTATAATTAAGGGAATTCAATTAAAAGATTTTTTGAGCAAGGCACCTAATAAGACTGCGGCCATTCTTCCAATTTTGTTGCCAAATTAATGTCAGTTGAAGTCAGTAAGGTGATAATTCCATTTGCCCAAAAGGCAAATCTATTTATATCAAATTATTAACCCCTTTATTGCCCACCTCTAGCTCAAACTGTGAACACCGCAGGACAGCAGAGGTATTTAATGGTTCATTTATGTCATCATTGTAACTCGGAACTTAATTGAGCCATTCATCGTCAGTTTCTTTTTTCTCAACTTTGAGCCCTAAATGGAGCTTTTGTTCTCCATTTAATTGACATCAGCAAATTCTTAATGTGTCGACATTAGAATAGCTTGGGCCTGGTTGCTTTATAAATCTGAACAAAAGATAAAAGCTTAGGGCTTTTGTAACAGATCATTTTTTTATTTTTTATGAAATAATCTTTTCAAAGTGTTGATTACTCCGTGAGCGTGCAGAAGTTGCAGAGTGGCTCACTGTACAGGCGACTGCATAAATCTCTGCCCTGTCTGTCAGTGGCAGATCTCATCCCTCTTTCAACATCTTTTCTCCTCTGGTTACATATCAGCACATCCAAAAAATAAACCAAGAAACCCATAACAAAATATTATACGTAGCAATTGATTGCGTTCTTCCTTGAACCAACAACATATATGAAGTAAAAACAAAAAAAAAACACAAACAGAGAAAAGTGAATAAGAAGTATTTACTGAAGTATTTTGTAAAATGCATAAATGTATGCATACTCTTGTATATACAGATATAACTGTGAATTAACATGACTAATGATGCAACGCAACTTGTACACTGTAACAGTATATGGTATTGTTGTAAATCACATGTGAAATGTCCAAAAACTTGTAATGCTCATGTGAGAAATTTGCATGAGCTTTCTGTTATTCTGCTGAATGTATGTATTGGATGAATTAGCGTGCAAACTGAAGATCCGATTCTCACAAAAGGGTTAATCACTCTTCCAGCTGTCACTCGGGAAGGGATTAAAGAGCAGGCACTTACTTGCTTCCTTTAATTAACTGTCCAACATCCTTATCTTTGTTAATTTGAGCTTGGAGGTGACACCAAATAAAACAACCTCACTCTACAGTGTCACACATGCTGTGTGGCAAATCATGCTAATCCAAATGGACCAAAATGAATACCAATCAACATTATAAGTATGTCAAAAGGTCATGGAAAAGGTCTTTGACTCATTGTATGTTTTTATAAATGTATGTATGAGTGTATGCAAAATTATGATAGCCTGACAATATTTTTACATGATAGAACAGATATGTATTTGAAGTATCATGAGTTTAATGGAGGTACAAATGAGTTGCAGGTACAATTGTTTTGTTGTTGTTGTTACTCATTAATCTTTTTGTTTTTTATTAGAACAATTGCAATTAAGGTGTCACTTGACCATGAATAAGCTTTTATTTGCTTCTTTGAGGAACAGAGTTCCAAGTGGTCATGAATAATGTAGTCAGGAGAGAAGACTGCACACTGACGAGGCGTTTAACTATGGTCCTGTCCGATAATGCGGCAAATGATCAATCAGGCATCAAAGCCTGACCTGATCGTCCCGCACAGCCCGGTATATGGCTTTGAATGCACCTGCAGGTTATGGCTATAGTGCTGTCTTTACAGAGGTATAACAATTTAATCTGTGCAATGAAACAGTTCTGAAAACATTGCTGCAGCAATAGCCCCTTGAGCCAAGGAAAAAAAAAAACAAGAAAAAAGGAAAAATACTGTCCTCTCTGTTTTTCCCTCCCTTCAATTTTGCACTCGCTCCTGTCTGCCTCTTTTCCTCCCTCCTCTGTTGCACTCTCACTCTCCCTTCCTCCCATCAACAGTACTCCCTCAATCTCTCTCCCTCTCTCTCTCACAGCAGTGTGTTATCACACTGGCTCTCTCTCTCTCTCTCTCTCTCTCACAGCAGTGTGTTATCACACTGGCTCTCTCTCTCTGTCTCTCTCTCTCTCACAGCAGTGTGTTATCACACTGTCTCTCTCTCTCTCTCTCTCTCTCACAGCAGTGTGTTATCAAACTGGTTCTCTCTCTCTGTCTCTCTCTCTCTCACAGCAGTGTGTTATCACACTGGCTCTCTCTCTCTCTCTCTCTTCTCTCTCTCTCTCTCTCTCTCTCTCTCTCACAGCAGTGTGTTATCACACTGGCTCTCTCTCTCTGTCTCTCTCTCTCTCTCTCTCAGCAGTGTGTCTCACACTCTCTCTCTCTCTGTCTCTCGCTCTCTCTCTCTCTCTCACAGCAGTGTGTTATCACACTGGCTCTCTCTCTCTCTCTCTCTCTCTCTCTCTCTCTCTCACAGCAGTGTGTTATCACACTGGCACTCTCTCTCACCTCCTTTGTCACCTTTGTCAGTCTTGTCAGGCCCAGATGTGTCTGCAGGTGAAAAGGTGGTTTCCATGGTTTCAGAGTCCTTATTGAACTTGCTGACGCCATTCTCGTAGAGTTGCCCATCCGCGGGTTTGAGGTGCCAGGTCAGCCCAAACAGGTGAACCGCTGTAGGCGAGAGAGATACGGTCACATGTTCACACCAGAGAGGCTGACGATGAAACTAACAGGGGGCCTCACGTCTGTGAAACAGGTTGTGCCCATCTACTGCAACACCCGAGGTTTTTTTTTTTTTTTTTTTTTTTTTACATCAACATTCCACGCAGGAAGAGGAGCTAAGATGAATCTCTTTTAATTTCCTGTTTTAAACACCTCACGCTGTTCATACGCTTATTAAGGCGCAGTGTGACAGAGATGGGCAATTAAGGCAGATCTTATGCGATATAGTCAGGGGCATGAATTCAACTAGTAACATATTCTTTTATGCATGACTAATGATCCTTTCAAAGCCGTTACCCAGTCACAATCCATTTGAGCCTTTTGAATAAAAAAAAGGGACGGTGGGATAATCTGAAGAATGTTTATTTATTTATTGCTTTATTTATTTATTTCCCTCATAATGCAAATGAAAGAGGCTTTAACCAAATTAAAACGCACCTTATAATTACTGCATAACACATGATAACACAGCACCTCTGCCTGTTGTCTGAAGGAATGGGATAATGGGATAAGAAAGCCTGTTATAACTGGGCAATGTCAGATATACTGGCTCCCTCCACACAAAGCTTTCTGTGTATGGGAAGTACTACACAAATCATCATTATTTTTAGTGCCACTGATTTCTCAAATATGAAAATAATACATTGAATTTATTCAGGCATTCCAGCTGACTTTGCTCTTAAAGTATGCTTTCAGTCCAGGTTTGTAAAACATTATTATCACAAAAAGAAATTAATGTATTATCCTTGGGCCAGATAAACACATAACACATACATAAATAAAAAAATCTATATATTACAAGAATACATTTGCTTTAAACAACCATTAAAATACACTATTATTAATTTACAGGTAAAGTTTGGTTCATACCATATTCTGCTGTGGGTACTATATTTATACAGCTACTTTGATAAGATAAGAGGGTAAATAATTCCTTTATTCAATTTATTCTCAGTCAAATGCAAATACAAAAACAATGCTCCACACTGGCTAGGTTCCTTAAGGAACAAATGAAAAATTTACTGTAATTATTATTGTTACTATTATTATTAGTAGTAGTATTAATACTTGTTTCATACAGATGACCTAAAAAAATTTACTTCCACACAAGGAAGGTCCACTTCCTTGTTATTACATATCCACCGTATTTCAAAGCAGAATAGTACAAGGTAGAGTAATTTACCAGTTTAATAGCATAATTCCATAGCATTAACAAGCAGGCAACCCTACAGGAGGCCCAAAATGAAAGCTTGCTGGTGATTAGCAAATAGCAGTTCTTCAATAGACAATCTTCATAGGGAACACTCATACGTTTTTGTGTAGTACTTAGATATGCAAATCAAGGTGTGTGACTTTGAACAACATCAAAGCACCTTTGTTTCATTTCTTCCCTTATTCTGTCTTTCCACTCTCCATGCTTTTGAATGCATACCAAGAACTGAGAGTGCTCAAAATTTAAACCACACCGTTACCAGCTGATGAAGAATGCCTAATTAAAATCAAATAAAATTCAAACTAATTTGCATGTACTTTGCATACCTAGATGGATAAATAATTAATACAGCTTTAAAGATCAGGGACGTCTCAAGATTATGCAGAAAGGAGAATAGGTCCAGACCTTGGGCTCAGTCTCTGCAGGACCTGAGAGTTCCCCTCTAATGGGAAAGCTAATCATGCGTGCAGTCTTTTTCAAATCTGATTTCTCAGTTAGCCCTTCTCCTAACATTCAGTCAGATTTGATCTGAAGTGGTTACTAAACAAACAGCTTCATGATTGAAAAGATTTAACTTAGGGACCAATAATAGCTGAACATCCATTGGAATGGCACTGAAGCCACAGAACAAAATTTGTACTGTTTTATTGCAAATCCTCACTCACTTTGTCTCTATCGGAGTCCTAAAAGATTGCAATTAAACTGTGCATTGCCCTGAATCATACAAAAACCTTGCATTTACATTATACATAAGAATGGGAGGATAATGCATTAGTCAATAGATGAGGCCACATTCAATTAGAAGACAGGGTTAAATTTTATTTTAAATTGCTGCTTACTTCTCCAGAAAAAAAAAAACCCAGTCCCCAACATCCTCTTTCGGCTTTCTGATTTGTTTTACTGTACATTTAAGGTGTGGCTAACCTCAATGCAGTTAGTGACAGAAATCAGGCTTTATGGTGTACCTCATTTTTTTCCCAAAGGCTGTGGCCCTTTGCAGGCCACTCCAGTCCTGCTGTAAACCAGTCATGGAGTGAGGCCAGGCAGAATTAAGTTAAGGTGCATGGATTGTTTCTTGCAAAGAAAATGAGGCTTCTTTTAAAGACTGCAGGATGAATCCAATTTCTCACCCGTCCAACACCTGACCTTTGTATATCTTCACCATTACCTGTGCTAAAGGAGCTACAAATCAAGGTATTATCGTCTAACTTTGGGATTACTGGGGATTGGAGAGCATTACTCTTGGTTGGTGCCCTGCGGATGTCTGTGTAAATTGTAAGGTAATAATGTGTGAGAGTCAGTGGGGATCTTCCATTTAAAGACTGATAGATATAAACTCCCCAGGGACCTTTATTTCTCACTTTTTAAATTAGTGTGAGCAAAAACCCTTCCACTTAAAAGTAAAAAGTACCTTCTCCTACTTTATACTATATAGACGTACTGTAAATTACAAATCCAAAAAAATCTGACAGTGATGGTTTCAGAATGTTCAGCAAGCATAAATGACAAAACTTTGCATGCATTGCAAGATTTCCCTAATGCCATTTCTGCAAGAAGTTTCTCTAATTTGTGCATAAAAACATGTACATCACACTCTGATGTCAATGCCCCCCAGAATACACAGATAACCCAGTCAACCCCCCTCCCCCAACAAATACCACCACCTATTCACAAAAAACCAAAATCCAGTAATGCAATGGGTTGAATCACTATCGACTTTACTGGTAATGCTATTTGTAATCATTAACTGTAAGTAATCTGGCTCTGTTCAATGTCTGAAAAAATCGTCTTGCATCATGCTCGTTTTTTTATTATTTTAAGTTTTTAAAGGTTAAATCTGTTTGGCCTGAGTCACTTTCTTCAGGTGTATTAGTGTTTCTGAACAGGTCACAGCTGTCAGGTTTGCAGGATAAAAGACGCTCACCCCCTCGACTTGTGTTTATATAAACTTGCTTAGTCAGGTGGAACCGCCGGTGTGACCTTTGGCTACTGCGCCCGGGCAGCAAGCAGCAGGGGTGACTCATTCTCTGCACTTTGGTTAATATTTCTGCCAGGAAGTGGATGTTTCGTTTTTGATTGAGCGATGGCAAAAGCTGAATTCCCCCCAGTCTCTTTTGAGGGATTGGGTCTTGGGTCAGGCCCCGTCAGCTCGGAGGCACCCCTTCGGTGATGGAGGACTTCAAAGCTGCGGCAGGGGTTGGTCTTCCCGGAGTACCGTGGTCCTGGGAGGGGAGCCGTCTACTGAACAGCATTTTCTAAATGCTTCATTTTTCCATTTCTGCAAGATATTGATCACGGTTGGTCAGCAGTGACCTTGTGTGAGCGGAGGCTGGGCCTTTGAAGAGTGGAGGCATTTTCGTTCCAGCCCATGGTAAATGGAAACAAATATTGGATTTGTGCACGATATCATTGCCCGCATCACTGTTGGATGATTTCAGCCTTGATCTCGATTTTGATATCATGATCTTTGAAAGAGCGCAGAGAATGGAATCTCTGCTCGTAGTGAGGTGTTGGTACGAGCTTCCTCCTGCATCACTGGCATAAATCTGTCTACAATTACTAACGGCTTTTTCTGTCAAGCTCTCTGCCTCCGCCTTCTATCTAATGAGACAAATTCTTACACAAGTTTGTGATGGAAAAGAATTAAGAAACAAAGAGCTGAATCATGTTTCCTCAAAATCATCTCATTGCTAAATGGGTTTTTAATTTTTACAAGTGCAATGTAGTGCAGCGATGATTTTGAAATAGTGATGAAAATACAGCTCAAGCAGTTTGAAGCAATATACTGTATGGGTTCTGAAACTGAGCCTAACACAATAGCTTGATTACAGGGCAGAGAGCACAGAAAAAAGACTGACATTTTCAGGCTGACATTTTTGACAAGGAATAGAAAGTCTTATTCAAAAATGTTCTGTCTTTAACTGTTATGCTGGGGCCAGTTAAATGAGCTTTGTATGGATGAAATGAATGGCCCAGACTCTGTCCTCTTTAAAATAAGGCCAGCCTTGGTTCACAGCTGTGGACATGGCCTTGAAGACAAAGAGAGAAAGGACTAATCAATAAGATCACAATGAGGCATGAAAGATCTGCTAGCATCCAGGAGAGCCGCCTGAAATCAGGCAGGCTGCCTTTCAACAGCACACATCAGATACGGGCCTTTGACATTTCCCTACTCCTATTGATTATAACACTTTCCAGTCTGTTAAACCGATAGCAAGGCAGACAGGTATCCGTTACTTTGCCCTAATGAACTGAGAGAACAGGGAGAAGGGGGGGGGGTGGGGGTGGTGGTGATCTTTCCTTCTCTCCAAAGAATACGGCTTCGTTTTTAGGATGCACCCTGTCGATACACCTTGAATTTAACCATTCTGACTTCATTAGTCAATGCACTTCCATGGATTGATAGGTGCTATAAAATGCATGATGCAGAACGGGGCTTGGCGCACGCAGATGTGAGCGTTCATGTTTGTATGTGACACACCTGTGTCACACATGAAGCGTCGCAGCTGTGGTCCCACTGAGGAATGACTTAGAGTGAGTGTGGGCTCATTGGTCAATGTGGGGGAGAAAGCAGTGTGTAGCAGCATCGCACGAGATAAAGAAGATGTGCCGCCAGAAAAGGGGAGAGGTGATTAAATACGAGATAAAGAAGATGTGTCCAAGCAAACATTTTATTTTTGTTAAATTCAAACGTGGCCCTGTCCTGTTTGAGAGGTCGGGGTTTTTCGGCCTCGCCATCACCAAGTCAGCCTGCCCCTGGGACTCAAATCAAGGTTTGAACAGCTTTGCCCAATGCCTGTAATATGCATCCATTCTACATTACTTCCTGAAACATTTTATTTTTTGTTAAATTAAGGCATAAGGTCTATTGCCAAAGATGATGAGAGGCCAGGCTTATGGTAACACGCTTCCCATTCTCATATCACCCCTCTGCCTCGGCATGCTTTACTAAGGTATAGAAATAAAAAATAAAACACAGCTATAAATAAAATAATAATAATAAAACATGACTATAGATAACAAATTAAAATCAACATGCACAAATGGACACATTGAACTATCTCACGCACTTGTAAGTTGCCATCCACCAATAAGCAGGTGTAGAGCCAACAGCTCTTATGCTGAGGGACAAATACAAATGGAAACCTCCACCTTCCCTTTTACAGCGGTGTCCTCTCTGGCTTGACCCAGTTCTGAGACTGTGAGTGGGCAGCAGTGAGTCCTGCTGTAGTGAAAGTGATCTCATAATTACAAAGTTGTGTGTCTGATCCTGACTCAGGCCACTTGATTTATTCCCATTGTGCAGCATACCAATCCGGAATTGCATAGATAAATACATATATACCTGTGTATTTACTCTTGGGCCACACTATGCATTAAAATGCCAAATAATCACAGTGATTAAAAATACATTTCAAAAATTACTCTGTTCCCTCCACTGACATCACTAATGTATTATTAAATCCTGCCAATCTTATTTGAATTCAGGTTTCCCAAAATGTAAAAGTCTGAATACATATTTATAGGGACGCAGCATTTCCTTATTGGAAAACAAATTTGTTTCATTCAACTGCAGAAAGACAAACTAGAACCAAACTGCAAGCCTGTGTAAATGAGCAATGCAGTCTTGCAGCGCGCCCCTGCCAAATATCTCTTTTTTTTTCTCTCCCTTCCCCCGACTGTGACTGTGATAAAGTCGGCCGTGTGGTGTCGATGTCTCGCGCAGCGGGTTTCTCTCAGGTTGTCTAAATGTCCTTTCCAATCTAGCCTTCCCAGAGTGAAATCAAAGCCACCCATCAGCCCAAGGTGTCACACTGGAAGCTTACACCTCATAAACCCTCGTCAGGAGGCTCGGCACGGTGTTCACCCTAATACGGGATGACTGGCATCTCCAATGACTCCCGCCGTCGAGCAGAGGCTTGTGGGTAATGCATTTTCCCCCACCTTGTGATTTATTTGGCATTTCCATGAATAATGTGCTCTTTAATTTTCATTGACATTACATCCATTATAATATGTTTGGAAATATCACCTAGCAATGCAGCAGAAGATTAACATTTAAAGGCTAATTTGATATGCACAATGCTGCATTTAAACGGTAGAAAACCTCTTTCCTTCTCTTCCATAAATTTATGGTTTACCAAAAAATGTGCCTGTTCCATTTGTCAATTGTAATGTTTAACACCTGTAGAGAGTATGAATAATATGGGCGGCGATTTCATTGTGAAAACTAATAACTGGATTTTTAGTCAGCAACAAATTCATAACACAGTTCATTGCAAGGCCATAAAAACAGGCTGGAAAACAGCCTAGAGCAAGCCACTGCATCTATTAAAAAGACAAAAGCACATTGGTCATGCAGTTAAGTAAATTGGATATCTGTTATGATTGCCTTGTTCATTGTTTCATTTGCAGGCCTCAGTATTGATCATACAGTGAAGGCTCCAGGGCAGCATGTTAAAAAGCCATCTTGTTGTTAGGGGCCACAGAACACAAAGTGCTTTTGGGCAATAACAGGTGAACGAAAGCTCCATCACTCTCAGACACCATAGGGGCCCTATCTGGATAAGGAAAAGGCCTTATAAGAGCCTTCATCAGGATAATAATTTATAAATCCATGTACCAAATAAAACATAAATGTTTTACAAGAAATATCTACTCCCCATATTCTACCTTATTTGTAATGGGTAGCAGTGTAGTGAAGCATGAAGTGTTAGGGAGTTTGTTTTCATTCCTCTGAAGGTTGCAGTTTCAGTTCTATGGCAAACTATCAGTGTTGTATCCAGAAACAAGGCAGATATCGTGGTTAGCTTTTGTGAAAAATCAGCTGTACAATATCTACAATATCACATGTTTTATCATTGTTCTCATCTTTTATTGCACTAGGTTTTTTTCTTAAATAATTGTACTTGTACTAATTGTATTATATAGATTCAGTACACATTATCATATACATTTTTTGTCTTTAAACCATGACAGCTGTAAAGATTACATTTGTAACAGTCTCTTATTTTGAGATGGAAAACTGACTTCATCCAGACAAGGTGCATACAAACATGTAAGGTTAATCGACCAATACAATCTTAAAACAAGCCAATTCTTCCCTGAAAATATATCAAAATAATATGAAATTAAATATGTTACAATATCACCAGAAAAATACATAAATGGACTACGGTGGCCATAGCTAAACAAAGTAATATATCAAATACATATCACACACGACAGAAATTCAAAGGAATCAAATTCCTCAGACAGATTGGACATTTCTACAATATTTATTTTTCAACAATGGAGGGGGCCCATTTTATTTAGCTAATATTGCTTTTATTTTACCCATGTGCAGGAATCAATATGTAACAATAAATAGGGCTGTATTGATTCTGGGAAAACACACCACACACATTATGAAAAATTCAGAGCTCTCTTTTAGCCTTCAGAAAAGTGAGCTTTCATTCCATCCTCAGAAGCCAACCTTTTCTGATGGATGAAATAGCCGTGAACCTTTTCCCATTCCAGGGTAATAAATTCACAATAGGAACTCTCCCTCAATCTGAAGCACAAAGGGACCATGGCACACAAAGGCCTCCTAATAATCTAGCACCAACCATATGTCAGTGATGTCATAGCAAATGACAGGAAGTCTGGGCATACAATGGGGGATAGCCATTTCTGGGGCGCAGGGACACTAAATGATAAACTGTCAATCTCTGACCCTACGCTAAGACTCTGCATCTGCAACAGCTCTTGGATCCTTCTGTCAAAAGCCTTTTTTTGGACCAATGAAATGTCATGGCTGGTGTGAAAGAAACTAAATTACTTCTGTGGTATTAAGGAGTTCAATCAATGGAATGCAGCAAAGTGCATGAATGAACATCAATTAATGGATGATAATGTACTGCACTTTAAGAGACACTGGGATACAATCAAATGCACTTAAGGCTCTATTTTCACAGTCCTCAAGGAGCAATGATAAAAATACATATGAAAAGACAAGTATTACATTGAATAATTGGTGCGGGTTCCTTACGAGCAAAGGCTGTCCAATCAAGCAAAATGGAAGTTTAATCCAGATACTGAAATACCAACATTATGTTCACATGGATCCACCTTATGCTCATTAGGATTACAAACCAAAAATGAGTCCCATGAAATTCCTTTAATTTTATACATCTGATATTGGACATAATTATGGAAAACATACAAGCCTAAAGTTATGCAATCAAGCATCCAACATGTTTTCGATTAAATTTTCAATAAAACGAAAACAAACTGGACATTCAAAATCTTAGAAAATCACTGCTTCACAGTGAATAAAAATGTTACTAATGTAGTATTTCACTTCTTGTGCAATACAAATGTGTTGTGTGTCACACAAACTGCAAGAAGTTGTGTGCAATGATTCATCCCTTTGCTGCAAAGCCAGCACATGATGCAGGAGGCCAAAACCCAGCTTTCCTTGCTCAGAACTGCTACCTGTGGTAACAGGTGAGAGGAATGTTCACATGAGACAGGGAACGGTGAACTGACGCAGCTGCGGTTATAACGCTGCAAGCTAAACTGAGACAGGTAAGGCGAGAATTTCACTACAGCAGCTGAAATTCCTTGATTCAGAAAAGACCTTTCTTTCCTTCAGGTATTTAGTTATATTACAATATTATACAATCAAGAGGCTACCACACACCCATATAAAGCATAACACTATACTGGTGCAAAATACAGCTATCAAAACTTGCTGAAAGAAGTAGAGAGATTAAATAAAATAAATAATAAATAAGTAGTGAGCTGCCTCATCAGCTGGCTCATTTTAAAAATGATATGATGTAGTTATTGATGGAACCCCAGAACAGCATGAATTCATCTGCATAACAGGCCAATTAGATGGTCATGAATATTAATGGATTCATATGATGGTGAGCCATACTATGAATTCATGTGTGTTCAGTTTAGACATTTGACCTTCACACATTCACACACACTCATGCAAACACACACACACACACACACACACACACACACATGCACACACCCATACACACACACGCGCGTGCGCGAATACGCACACACAGTCACGCCCAAGCACACGCACACACACACACACACACGCGTGCATGCACGCGCGCACACACACACACACACACACGCACACACATACACACACATGCACACACACACATAAACACACACACACACACACACACACATAAACACGCACACGCACACACACACACACACACACACACACATATGAACATTAAATGCATAGCACAAGGTTATCAGGGTGCAAAGGGAGCAGTGGGTTATAGAGAATGTAGATCATGCCTGCTTACCGATGACATATGTGAGCAGGAGCGCCAGCGTGACCGTCACGGCTGTGGCGCTGAGGGCTGTGCACTTCCAGTTGCAGCACTTGTAGGGCTTGCTGAAGGTGAACGCCGGTCTGGAGAAGGTGCTTCTGGGTAGCGGTCGTGGCGGTGGGGAATACACTGTACTGGAGGTGAGGGGATAGTTCTGGCTGGCCGCACTAAAGAGGGCAGAGGATCCTGATCCGTGCTTGAACAAGAAGTGTCTGAGATAAAAAGAAGAGCCAAACACATGGGGGTGCTGTTCAAAATGGGTGGAAACTTGCCAAACATTTGATATGAACACATTTATCCAGTACGTGCACATGTAATTATTTATATTAAGTATAAAATATCACCAGGGTAAGCAGATGAAAATGCATTATACATTAAGCTTATAATATGACCTGAATAAGGCACTTGCATGCATGTTTTAGTCACACAAAAAAAAAAAAAACTATGTTCCAGCTGAACCTGTGGTCACACTGATGGTCACTGTTTGTATGGCTACTTTTGTACTGATACAGAATAACAGAGGAGGCACCCTGGCATGGTTAATCTAATGCACACACACACACAAACATTCTTCACATGATGCTGTGATATCTGATACATGCAGCTAGGCGCCATGCTACTGCTGACAACACTGAATTACTCTTATTAAGAGCAAAAAACAGTCAATAAAATCCAATCAATGCTTGTCCCTCTGTAACGTAAAGAATTAAAAAAAAGAATATGCTTGTGGGTTTAAATACAATCAATGTGCTGATGTGACAGAAATATGTAATTGCATTGAGACAGGGGTAGGCCATATCATCAGCATCTTTGTGAGTCTATATATCGACTCAGCTAATAGAAATGTTCAGTTACCTTACTTTGCTCTGAGTATATCACAGACTATGCCAATATTTAAATGCAGATTAAAAATTCATATGTTTAACAATTCTTATTGTTAAAAAAACATTCTGTCTATAATGTAGCATGTGTATACACTGGTAATATCATTAGTTACCTCAGTTTAGCTGCTGAAGCCTTAGCTGTGTCCTTGACATGGACTGCAGTATGATTCTGTAAAGCTATTTGTTTGTTTGTTTGTTTTTTCATCAGGGTTCCAAAGCACTTGCCTGGATTTTGATGATGTCACAAGTTTGATAAAATAAATAAATAAACTTTTCTTGGAAACTTCTGTTTGCCCATTTTCCTCACTCAGGTTTTCTGCCACTTCTCTCTCCCTCACTTCAGTTGAGAAGCTGAACTATAGCTCAGTACCAAACTGTGCTGTACTATCAACCACTTGCTACGTGAAGGACAACAGGCTACCTCTTCTGGTTTTGTTCTTCTTCCACAGGTACTGTCAGTACCGGGCGCTGTCAAGACCCCACATCCTACTTCAAACCCTGCCTGGGTCTTCAAAAGGCCTGCCAGCCACTGATCCACACAGTGGCTGAGCTCTACTGTGGGACCAGTGGCTGCTTTCCTCTGCTTCAGCTGGCAAAAGCTGATAACAGTTATGGAACACCAGCATCTCTGGCTTTTTGCTGTAGTTTTAAGCTAGCTCAGTGCTACAAATCTATAATATACAGAAATACACAAAGAATGTTGCTCAGTTTTTTTTTCCCTTTTATTGTTTGGACACCACTTCCAGGCCAAGAGGGAATCTATTACTATTTTCCTTACATGTGCATGTGTGTGTGTGTGTGTGTGTGTGTGTGTGTGTGTGTGTGTGTGTGTGTGTGTGTGTGTGTGTGTGTGTGTGTGTGTGTGTGTGTGTGTGTGTGTGTGTACGTGCATGTTTTCTTCCTCTCATGGGGGAATCACTTTTGGAATACCTTACATTATATACAACCTTAAGATATTCCATGAGAACATCTCTCTCTGCATTAGATCAAGCATAGTTTGATCATATTCATTTATTCTACGGCTGTCACCCAAGGTGATTTATTTTCTGTTGCCAAAGCATCAGTGTTCTAAGTTATATCCCAAATAACTTAGATTGTTTCTATGAAATTCACTCTCTGAAGTCACATTTCCATTGTTCAGAGCCTCCTATGAAATAAAATGTGATTGATTTATAGATTGACTGATTTCAATAAAACAAAGCCCCTCTGAAGGTTTGAAATCCCTTCAGGCACTTTTGAGATAGTGAGGATAGTTTTGTCACTCTTGCTGTTTAATGAAGTACAATACTGAAGCAGATGTCTGTTCTCTTTGTTTCTTTGTTCTCTGTGCACATCATACATTCAGTCACAAATCAAACGGAAAGAGGCTAAATTATTGGATCTATTTACGGAGGCATAAACTTTCCTAATTCTGTTTGTTTAACATATCTCAGGGATGAATATAAGGCCTTGATTCAATCAAAATGTATAATTAATTTTAGACTTTAATGCAAGAGTTAATTTCCTTCCTTCTCTCCACGAAACATAGTTTAGTAGGATGGGTACTCACCTTAATGAACTTGCCAATTTTGTTTACTTATTTGTATTAATAAGTCAAAGTTAAGGACAAATGTTGATTGAATCCTGGGCCCCAGGACTAATTAGAAGACCAAGAAGAATTATTTAAACACAATAATGCCTTTAATTGGATGCAAAGCTTAATGGAGTTTCATTTGTGTGTGACAGTTAAGGCCCAGTACGAGCTGCAAAGTGAAGTCTGGCTGAGATGCTATTCTTGTACGTTTGCTCTCAACTGTGTCCTCACTTTTGGCCACGGAAGCCGTGATCCACACATCAAAATGTAATTACAATTGAAAAGAATGGGGGTGGGGGGACAGCTCTGGCAAGAGGTCTAAATTGCATTAAGGCTTCATAATTAATCAATCGGCTGGAACAAAGGCGTTTTTGGTGGTGGCGTTATATGTGCCCATCGATCAGGATCTCATTGATAAGATCCATTAGTTTAAGATTTATAACTGAGATTCAAAGTCTCAACCTACTCACGGTCGAAAGGGAACCTGTGATACTTCACCTCATGGTCTGGTTCACGGCTAAATGAAGTGATGGATACCCTTGACTCACAGGGCCAAACTGATTCACAGATACGCTGCTGCAAAGTGCATTGTATAGGTGGTAGTAGGGCAGCAGCTGAGCAGCCTGCGGACTGTGGAGACCTGAGGTGGCCTCGGTCAGTTGAATAATGCCCTCCTGTGGGGTGATATGATCTGTGAGTTGTACCTCAAAGCTATCTGCCTGGTGCATCTGCACATTTTAACACCAGACAGGTGCTGGATCTCAGTGGGCGAAAGTCGCTATGTCGCCTCCGCGCTCGGGTTTATACATTTGCATTGGCTGCGTAAATCTTTCGAAATACAGCTTAGAGTCAGTGAAGGGAAGAAGACAAGTCTGGGAGCCAAGGCCTCCTGTCAGTCAACAGAAATAACTCTGTCAGTCTGAAACAGGAAAGGCCATGATGCACCTATAAGACTTTCAGGTTTTATGGATATAATTATCAATTCATACATGTAGCTTAAAAGTGACATAGCTACTGAAACTGTGGATGCATCTTCATTAGTAGACATGTTAATGAAAGTCAGTGAATATGTACTGTGCGTTTTGTGTCATGTGACACTGCACTCACACAGCAGTGATACAGACCCGAATGAGACGCCCTGTTCAGAGGAAGTGCCGCTGTGCATTTCCCTGCGCTCCTGTGCCTTCCTCCCTGTGGGATGGGGTTCGACTCAAAATGGCACCACAATCCAAGAGCCGGGAACAAGAGCCACACAAGAGGCTCTCGCCCCTGAATAGGCCATATCTGGGGTACGTCTGTTATGATCAAGTGCATCTGTCAGGTAAAAAGTGTGAGACAGGCATTTCCTGGCCTCTCCCTCTGATATCCACATTACCAATGACACCTCCATTCTTTCCTCTGCAAAAAATGTCATCTGATTCATATATCAGACCTTTAACGCTGAACACTGCTGCCTTTCACCACTTATCGCAGCAACAGCCTTTCTTCACCTTTATTTTAAAGGAAAAGCTACCACCTAATTCAGAGGGCACTAGCTCACTTGTACAATAGTATAGGTAATACTGCAGATAAATAAAAAAGTGAATAAAATAAAATGATAAACATGCAGTATAATAAATGTTTATCTAAGGAGGTACTCAGGGATAGTGACATTTCTGGCATTGATGGACATCACAGTTGAAAAACTTTTTTATGGAGAATGTCTAAGAAAGAGTTGTTCTTTATGATGTATGTACATTTACTAGTACGATATATTTTTAATTCCATGTACAATGGATATGCGGTATGGGTAACAATAAATGTAAATATCATAGATCTTCTATGATAGCTTAATTCAAAATAAATAAATGAAACATATTGTAAACAGCTTAATAGATAATGTTGTTTCGCCTGAGAGTTTAATCGCTTTGGCAAAACTTTTACAAAAACAATGCTTGGAGTTTGCGCTGTACATATTCATGCTGGCAGAGACCTGAGGGGACTGCCAGTGGGGGCGATTGCGAGGCTCATTGACAGATGCATCCCTGGGATTCGGTTTTAATATTTAATTCTGTTTAATTTGCATATTTAACACCCAGAGATGCCACTGTGCTGGGATTTAGGAGTTCTCGGTTTTAGGGAGGAATGGCTGGCAAGGTTGCGCCAGGACAGAGCAGTGGCTGAGCAGACTGGGCTTCTGCACAGAGCCACGGCAAGAAGCTCTGAGATCAGACAGCAGCCAGAGAACATCGCAATGGAACGCAGAGGTCAACAGTCTATCTAACAAGGGTTTAGCCCATGAGGGAAACATATAAAAAATACAGGAGATTTTTAAGTGTCATTCTTTTCGGCCAGTTGATCGATGCAATAATATTTGTTACTGTAATCTGTAATGCACACAAAATGAAAGCCCAATTAAACTGAAAAAGGACACTTGCTGTTTGACTACAGTTCAGCAACAGAAAGTTCATAATGTGTGTGTTTTTTTTTTTTTGCTTGAGTCAGAAATCCCCCCAAGCATCTCTGCCCCACAGTGCTTTTCTATTCCTAATTTGTCACATGTCCCCTGATCTTCCAAGACAATAGCCACCAGCATCATGCTACAGTTCAGCTTAGCATCTCATATAAGAAAGCATATTTCCCCTGAGTGCTCCCAGCAGAAATGAGTGTTATTTCACTTCAGGTGCTGTGGTGAGATCATTAAAATGACTACCTTGTCCTCTGCTTATTTTTAACGTGAACTAAGGACAGCAGTGCAGAATGGCAAATTTCAATTAAACTTTCCTCAGCTCTTATACCTCTCAAATAATGCTGTGCAGCATATTTCTTAACAACATACTTTCTTTTTTATATAGGCAAATTCCCTCTTTGAAAATGAAAACCCATCAAAGCATGTCTGTGGTGATCAAAATGTAAGGAGATTTATGCATAAAGCTGCCTTCTATCTATACACGTGACATGTTTCTTTCTGTCAGGTTATTAATGAACAATTACTAAAATATATATCCCCTGGTCTTGCCTTGGATGAAAGGCAGACTGGAATTAAATGAACATTACTGATCTCTCTAAACTGTGAATGTAATGGCATTGCACATGCAAATGATACAGATGAGTGAATGAAAGCTACTATAGCATGGCTTGGTTACCCCCCTCGTCTGATTGCTTGAAAGGTGTGCATTATTTTTAAATAGTGTGCTTGGTGAAACAGCATCGTCAGATATCCTACATTTAAGAATCATTGGTAGAATTGATGCACTCAGAAAAAAAGTGCTTTCTAGCACTTTTAAAGGTTTTTCATTTGCCCTGCTGTTGGAACCTCAAAGGGAAAATCTAAGATACAGATATCTTTAAGGGTTCTTTATATAACCCTATATAATAAGGTTCTACAGAGAACCTATGAGTGAAATTCATATCAAAGAAGAACATTTAAGGGTTCCCCCAGCAGGACAAGTGAAGAACCCTTTAGGAACCTTTTTTTTCTGAGAGTGTGTCTATGAAGTGCTTCCAGTGAAATTGGCCTTGTCACTGCTTGGAATTAAAATGCAAGCTAATTCACATTATTGAAGACTCCATTTGCAACTTAACATAACAACATCAATTCAGTTAGCAGCAACAACACAGTGCATCAGCAAAGTGGTATTACCACTGTAAATGGAAGCATTTCTAAGAAATCACATTTAATCTTTTTGGCAAGTATAGAGAGTAAGAAATTTATGATGGTTTATCTGCCAAACAGTCCAGTAAAAATGGGTCTGTTTGTCAAAATGTTTGTCTCAACAAGCGAAGCACTGGAGTTGGGTACAGTCAACCTGCTGAAACAAATTCTTGTCTTTCCCAGCTTCCAGTCACTGAGAGGCAACAGCAGCCACAGTAAGCAGAAAATCTAAACATCCATTTTTATGATTGTATATTTTAACTGTTTGATGTATTCTGATCTTGATATCTATTTATATGTATCAAACAATTTTGAGTAGTATTAGCATAAATATAACTCACATAACTGGTAAAAATAATTTTAAAAATAAAATGAAAACAAATTTGCTTTACAGTAAAAGGCTGTCTAATTACTCTATACGCTCTGCCAGTTGATGATCATTTGGTTGACCTTAACTTTTATACACACACACACACACACACACACACACACACACACACACACACACACACACACACACACACACACACACACACACACACACACACACACACACACACACACACACACACCTGATTATACCCATAAATCTGCAGCATGAATTTAATAAAACTGAATAATGAATGTGGCTTATCATCAAACATTAAGACCTTCCTATACATTCTGGTCATATTCTGCAAACCAAGCAGTGATATAAGACGATTAAGATATTAAGCATAGAGAATGAATGATTCCTCATTTTTATGCATCTGGGGGGAATATTTTAAGTGCTCAATTCAAATCAATAAATGATATACATTTTATCAATTCATATTGAATCTTGTTCCCTTTTACAGAAGGCAAGGCACGTTGAGGATTTAATCTAGCCACAAGGAATTGACTGAGTAATGAATTCAGTCAAGAAGCATTTTTTTTCTGTTCTCTTTGTAATATTTTGTCTTTTAAAACTGGTTCTTGTCCTGAATGCTGATTGGTCAGTCATACTTTTTAGCTGTGCTAATATTCATTACCAAGCTAAATGGAATATTTATACATAATTTTAATATAATGCACATTCCTGATCTAACAATAACAGATCTAATCTAGATGCTGAAACATTGTAAACAGTAGCCAGTAGTCTCTTCAGCTCAATGCCCAGAGCCTGTCAAGCGCTTCACATATTGGTGTGCAGAGATTAACAACAATGGAGGAGTAAGTCAAGCAGATACCCGCTCAGATGAAATTTAAATGTAAACCTTGTTGCTTAGTGATCATCTAACTTGATAGCAAAAGAACATACAATATAGTCAATTTTACTTTCACTTTTCAGAGTCTATATAAATATCTATGGATAGATCCACATCAGCATTAATCATTCATCATTAATGTCAGGCCTATCGATACCCTCTAACCATGTTGGTGTTCATGATGAGCTCTTGCTTCGTGTCACATCCCCACTTCCAGCTACTGTCTGTGACCCCCGACCTCATGACAGTGTCTAAGATCAAAAAAAAAAAAAAAAAAAAAAACTCTTATGGCAGTTAAAGCACCACAGGGGTTAGATTGAACGGTCCCCTGTGGCTTCAGTACCAATGAGAGGGAGCTAGTTCCACCTCACCTGCAAAACCCAGCACACCAGCCTCTGGCAACTACCCCTACAGAGCACATATCCTGCTCATCCTCTCGTCCTAATCAACCCCTCCAGCCTCATTTCAGTCACGTCTGCGGCTCCGCTCCCAGGAGCGACTGGCACAGAAGTCATTAAACTACAGTACGATTAAATCACAAGTTGAAACACTTTCTTTATGTGCAAAAAAGGATAATATGATTTAAGTTCCTGAGTAAAAGGGATAAAGGTCACACTTTCCCTCTTGGATTCTTTCTGAAAGACTTATTTCATTTCCGACACCAGGAAAATAGGTGCCAGTGCTGAGGGTATGGAGAAACTGGGGAAATTACATACAGGTTAGACAGTCGCTTTGGTTCACCATGCTGTGAATTATAAAATCAAATAAGGTTTTATTAGAAAAATATGAAGGGGGGTCACGTGACCGGTTTTCGGAATGACAGCTTACAGCTAGTCCTCCTACAACAATTCCCTCAATTAGATTATTTTTCCTGAATTTAGTTCTTCCACCTGTTTCAGTTGCATATAATTGCAAATAATGTCTACCAGTCATGGGAACCCAAGTGCTTCACCAGCAAGCTCTATTGTAAAGAAAAAATCTAAGTAATTTGAATCAACCGAAATGGTTAAAATAGCAGATCTTCTACCTGAGTCATGAGAGAAACAAACAATTTTTTTCAAAACTGAGTTGAAAATAATGTCTGCTAACTTTAACAATCAACTTGCCACAATCACTGATGACCTCTCAAATCAGACAAAGTCTATTCATAAATTACTCACAAGAGTTTACAAAATAACTGGAGAGCAAAGAGTACCGAAAAAAGAACTGAATGTGCACAAAACTCAGCTTGAGGCCATAGAACACAAGATAGCTGAACTTGAGGATCCCTCCAGTCGCAACCATGTTCGCCTTGTTGGGCTACCCAAGGGCAGCAAAGGGAAAGACCCTGTTGGCTACATTACAAAAGCGATCAGGGAATGGTTTCCCTCACTGGCAGATAAGAGCAGGGAGATTGAAAGAGCTCACCGAATCTACAGGAGGTCATCGGATGGTCGGAATACACCTCGGGTGTTCGTCTTCCAGTTCTTATGCTACCAAAATAGGCAGTTACTGCTGAAGACGATCAGGGGAACTGGCCCCATCTGTCCTGTCCCTGGTTTCAAGCCACGCTTCTTTGTGGATTACAGTGCAGCAACAGTGATGATGAGAAACGCTTTCTACAGAGTCCAGAAGTCTCTCAGGGCAGCCGAGGTGGATAGCTTCTGACTGTACCCAATGACTCTTAAGGTTAAAGATGGAACAGTGTGACTCTGTACTTGACTTTAAGACGCAGAAACACTGATTCCACGGTTTGGTGTAAATTTAATGAAGATTAATTTTGGCTGGCGATGTTGGACTGGTACCATGCTGGTTAGACTTTGACATTGCTTCGCTGTGATATGTGACAGTTTCTGGGGGACATTCCTATGATATTTCTTTATTTTATAGGCTACCATCTAAACACAATAAATTTGTGTTGAATTTGTTGAAATGGTTATCATACAATGTTGATTTCATTACTAAATTTGACTCTGGACTAGCTTGTCTTGAAGAAAGAAAGCAACTCAATTTTCAGGATTCCACAGCAGTTGAACTCAAACTTGTCAAAAGTGAACTGATTTCACTTCTAAAAATGTCATGCAAGGTCTGACAACACTATTATTTCAATGGTACCTGACCCAGCCATTTTTTAACTCTCAAGGTGTGTGAGAATAAGAGCGCATTTCTGATATGCTGTTGTTTTGTCTTCACATTGAACACTTACTGCTGATCCTATTCAGATTAATTTCATATTTCAAAAATGTTAAACTCAACTGTATAAACTGAAACACATGCAAATAGTTTCCAATCATTTGGACTTTTTAAATACAATGGGATTACCATGAATCTCTCCAGAGGAAGCAGAGGTCAACACCATTCACTGAGCTAAAAGACACATTGCTTTCAATGAAAAAGAGCAAAGCCCCAGGATATGGATGGTATACCCCTGAATTTCTACACAAATGTTTTTTCGCAAGTTAGTCCTCCATTGATGGCCATGATAAATACAGCCATTGAAAAGGGTTCCTTCCATAGAAATATTAATATGGCAGTTTTCTCTCTCCTACTAAAAGCAAAAAAAGACCCTATTTCATGTAACAGCTACCATCCAGTATCCTTAACTGGATCTGATGTGAAAGTGTTTGCCAAAGTACTTGCCTCCATCTTGAAAGACTTATCCCCAAATTGGTTCACTATGATCAAACTGGATTTGTCAAAACCCGCCAACCTTGCCGAAAGTATTCAAAGATTACTTCACATTCTGGATGCTGCTCCTGGAATAGCTGCTCCATGCGCCCTGGTGTCTTTAGACCAACAAAGCGTTCAACAAATTAGAATGGGGATATTTATGGTCTGTAACTAGAGGTTATGGGTTTTGAAAAAATGTTATCAATAAGGTTAAAGTCTATCCTAACCCTTCTTCCATGATAATGACTGTAAATAATTGCTCTTCCCCATTTTCAGCATCTCGTGGTACCCGACCTGGATGCCCTCTTTCTCCTCTTTTATTTGCCCTGTATATTGAACCATTAGCTCAAGAGATTAATTTATCTCCACTATATAGTCCTATCGATGTCAAAAATACAAAACATTATATATCTCTCTATGTAGACAATATTTTGTTGTATATTGACAATACTGCACAAACATTTCCAAATTTATTTACTATTCTCGATCACTTCAGCAGTCTTTCTGGGTACAAGGTGAAAAGGGAAAAGTCTGTGCTGCTACCTCCAAATGCAGCTATGAAGGGAATTGATATGCCTTCAGTGATCACAGCAGTTTCAAGTTTTAAATAAGTAGGAATTGATGTTTATCCGTCACTACATAACACAGTAAAACAATTGTATGCTAAAATACTTAAGATCTGAGGAAATGGAGCCAATTAACACTCAAACTTGTGTTTCAGTTATTAAGATGAACCTAGAATTAATTTCATAACATCTATGATTTCACTACCACTACCTTTAGGAAACTGGGATAAACTAAACACTATTTTGTCTAACTACCTTTGGAAAGGGAAAAGGCTCCACTTAAATTTGCAACCTTCCAGTGAAGGAAATCGAATGGTGGTCTGGGACTTCCCAATTTTAAACTTTATTATTACTCCTTCATTCTCCATCCCTTGTCACCTTGGCTTGACTCAGATGCGAAGGTGTCTTGGCATTCATTGGAAGAAAGCTTAGTTGCACCACATTGTCTAAAACACCTAATCTATTCTCATATTCCTTTGAAAAGTTGTAAACTGAGACATGGTCCACTTATCTCCCATTTTATTTCAACATGGCTACAGTTTGAAAAATTGGCGAGTTTGGTCTACAGACATTTCATGATTTGCAGCTAAAGTATGACATACCAGGCTTTTCATTTTTTCTTCACCTCTGGGCGGGCGGGGGGGGATCAGGAGTGGGGTGGAAAAAATTTGGTTCTAATATCTACTGTATTTTGTACACAATCATCTCTTTGAAAACAACACAAATCTGATCACAAAAAAAGAAAAATATGAAAATGGGCATACATATTTTTCAATTACTTGACTTTTATTGAAAAAAAATATTGGAAATTACCACTGATATTTCCCCCAGATATGCATGTTTAAAAGAAAAAAAACATTCATTTTACTTCCCAGAGAAACAAAATCCAGAAATAATATCTAATTATGAATAGATTCATATCTGGTTAAAGCCCTTCTTCATGGCTGGCTGGGTGGGTGCCAGTGTCATCCACAGCCATTATGAGAATGAATTCAGCTGTTATTTAGTCTTGATTGTGAAAGCAGACCATTTATTTACCTCATGTCCTTGTAGAGACTAATTCCTACAGACAGGCCCGAGTAAGCCCCAGATGTACCCCTCTCTGCCCCCCTCCGCTGTCAGTCAGAGAAAAGGCTTTGCTCCACACAGAGCGTGGCTTTGCAACATGTGGTGGAATTCGGTGAGATAAAAGCTTGGAAATCGACTGGATTTCTTCCTTTCTTCTCCCTTACAGCTGGCAGATGGGTAAAAAAAGACCTGAGAGGTCAGTTGACCCCAGATGATGGCATGTGGGGGGCTGGCAACGATTACAATGGTAGGTGTGTGCTCACCTGGTCTCCAGAGGGATGTTGCTGTTGAGAGCCCAGCTGTTGTGGAGCTGCGCACAGTCGGTCTGAGCCCCGGCCGTGTCCACAGCCTGGCTGCCCTGGGTACGGGCAGGCAGGGTGTTCCGCTGCAGAGCCTCAGTGGCATGGGGGGCATGAGGGGTGGGGCGGGCGCAGGTGCAAGCGTGAGGAGGTGGCGGAGGTGGGGGGAGGGGCCTGAAGGTGAAGTGGGCGTGGGGGCTGCTGGGTAGCTCTGTAGAGAGAGGAGAGACACACAAAAATGGTGAGGACTATGTTACTCCTCCAAATCCACCTTAAATCACATGGCCATTAATGCCTATGTAATAAAATAAAATAATAAAATACAATACAATACAAATACAAAAAAATGGATGGGGCAATGTTTTTTTTATGTCCCAATCACACCAGCCTGGTATACCACACACATGCAGCATTGCCGAACCTGTAAACGAAAATCTATCTTCATTAAACTTTGATTCAGACAAAACAATCCTGGCTAATATATTTCCATACTGTTTCTGTATTCATATGCAGAGGAGTGTGCTGGCTTTGTAAGATTCCATAACAGCTGGAGGCCACAGGCATGATGTGAATGTTTACAGTTCTTGCAAAATCAACAGATTATTATACATGGTTACTTCTGTAAGATTCCTGTCAGGCATTTTATGGGGGATGTGAAGAAACACTCACCTTAGCATTGGGACCAGCACAGTAACCGTGATCTCAACAGCAGAGACATAGCAGCTTAGACACTGCTCACATTCACACAGGGAGCTCATGAAAGTGTGACATTTTTAACACGTTCTTTCCCTCGGTACAGATTACTTACGCATTGCTTTCACCTTAGACCAGCTTTCACTGAGTTGAGTGATTTATTAGAAAATGCTGGTTATGTCTCTAAAGGGGTGGTGTGTTTCTTGCTCTGAACAGAAGAACACGTTTAAACCTGGATTTTGAGTAACAGACCCTCCGATATCAAGCGCTTCTTTATCGTCTTACTGCCAGTCTTTCAGTTTTTCCTGTAAAATTGCATGCTGCAGCCTTATCTGCATTCATGCTGCATATTGCTCGGGGACTAGCTCCAGATGTCAAAGTCTCCACTGTCAGAGGCTTTCAGAGAGGAGGGATCATGTGATTGGCATGTTTGTGTCTCTTTGTCTGGTAAGGTACATGGGACTCATGTCCTACTGAAGACAGAGTGAAGCTTCATGCCCCTCCATTTGATGGAGCTCTCATGTGCTGTCAATGCATCACTGCTTTGAAGCAGCAGTAATTGCTTTTCTATGGAGAAAAAAAGTCTTTTGATTGAGTTAATGTTTGACAGCACATGGTATGGCTGCACTCATACCAGGGCTCAGGAAACCTTGGACCTGCTGCAGTGTTGCAGGTGCCGTGCACCAATATCAGTTTATAAAGAGAGAAAGGGGGTGAAGTCCTTTTCCCTTGAGCCATGAGCAGACAGCACAATAAAGGGAAACACAAGAATCACGCATCAGATCATGGTCATTTCTGTTGATACACATCCACCACATTGTACACCCAGACCATGTTTCAACGTTTAGAATAACAGGGGAATGCCATGATACAATATTAATAGACATCCAAAGGCAACTCTGCAATCTTCTGTCTGAAATTTGGCAGTCATTGTTCTGAATCATAGACAGAATTACAGATCCTCATGGAGTTAAGAGGAATTTTGAGGACCGTGATCTGTATGAAAACTGACCATTCATCCTCCACAAGCAGGACTTCTCCTGTGGAGCACAGTGCTTGATTTTTCGTTGCTATCTGGGGACAATTAATGACCATGGATGCTGTCCAAGAGATTAAATTCCCTCAGAAAAAAAATGCAAAGGAATAAATCTGTCTCTCTTGTTGACCTTGAAAGGGAAGATCAAGATTTTGAGATGCTTATGTGGCTCCCGCAGCTCTGAACTGGAGACTGATCTACTTAATGAATCTGATAAGTCCAATTACTGATAAGGAACAAAATAAAGCCACCAGAAGCCCATTTAAAAAGGATGAACTGGTCTTTTATACAGTAACAGAATTGACTGTCAGAGAGCTGGGCAACTAATTATAATTCCATTTCATTTATGGCTTCAAAACACTCCGTTTTAATATCCGTTTAACTTTTTAGAATGACGTCTTACAAGAATTACATCCTCACAATGACCATCTTGTGAGATAACACGCATCTCTAAAACCTCCTGAAAAACCAAAATAAAATGAAAACTATTAAACATTTTTTTTTTTCAGAAATACAAACTTTTACTATTGGTACCAGTATGAAACTTTTGGCCCCTTTGACCGAGTCACCCACGCACATTGGCAGCAAGAGGACCAAAACCACATATGGTCACATAGGGTTTGATTCTCCCTGGAACATAAGCCAGATCGAGTGGGTCAGACTGTGAGAGCACTTCAGTTTCACTCAGCTGTTGCAGGGACTCTAAACCCTTAAAGCCCATTAAGACCACTTTGTCTCATCAAATTGAAAATATATTTCAGAATGATTTCACAGTTTAACAGAGACACAAGAGTGTGGAAGTCTTCAGCGGCTATGACCAATTTAGGCAAAGAAAGTGATGTTTGAGTTTCGCAGATCAGTCTAATCTGCAGGGTTTATGCAGCCGCCGTACGGCAGGATAAGACAAGTATGGGATTTATGTCAGGAATCCGTTTTCCTCCAGCACCCAAAATGATGTATAATTCCTGGTTATGTGGAAATCCTTTGATTGTCACACACGTTTTTGCTCAGTGCCATTGAGGGTGCTCCTGCAGATCGAGAGATCAGAACCGTCCCCCTCCTTTAGATTCTTTTTATCGGGAAAAGAAATAATGGAAACACCAATTTAAAGTCCCTTAATTGGGTTTTGGGCCACCGCTGTTTTTGATGAAACGGACTGCTCTCTCTCCAGGTTGACATTTGCTGTCAGCTGATGTGCAGTTGCTCACATGTCGTGCCATGTGCCGCGCTCCGTGCTTCAGCGCACAGCCACACAGCCGTTAGCTGATGATTCAATGATGAGGTCCATGCTGGCGTCTCACAAGACAGGATCTCTCATTAAACTCCAGGAATATCAGCTGTCTCTTGACCACTGAAGTTCCCTGGAAAATGTGTCCTAACAATCAGTTCTCGGGATCACTCAGGTCTTCTCCTGCAGTCATGCAAGCCAAGGTTACTGAAACACTCATGACTAAAGTTCTCACTCCTTAGGCATGGATGTCTCACTGAAAGTCTGCAGTGTTACCCAACAGAACAATTTCCACTGCATACTTTTGGTTACATTATCAACCTTGACAATTTCAAAAGTTACATTACGGATGTGGTTGCAACTTACCCTTACAACCTCTGAATGACTCATTATTGCTAACAATGGCCATCGTGTTCATTGTTTTGCTGTATTTTTTAAGATATTTCAACACAGATTCTTTACGTGGGGAAACATTCACATGCATCTTTAATCTTTAAAATACTTCTGCCAAAATACTTCTGTCAAGGTAAGAAAAGCAATGGATATGCATAACTATTTGGATTAACTCTACCTTGAACTATGAAAAATCTATGACTTGCAATGTAGATTTTATATACCTTCAGACCCTGAGTACCTACAGTGTTTCTATGATATTTATTCACCTTTTAAACACTCTGATCTCTGTAAAAATATAAATATAAAAAATAAATTAATGATCAGGGAAAAGGATAAAATCTGTACGGAGGCACCTAATTAAACAGGGGATATATTACTATAAACAGAATATGCATGCGTCTGTCTGGAAAAAAAAACTGTAAAATCAATCATCGAAATGCTGATCAGTCTAGGTCGACTACACTTTGCACTTAATCTTCATTTTATATTTCCAGCCTATTTTGCAGTTCCACAATCCAATATCCTCAAATGAACCAGGCCAGCAAACATATTTATATTTCATGAAACTTAATTTGATCTCTTAAAGAAAAATAATGTACAAAAGTTAGTAGTAATGACAGGGCAGGCTTTTGGCAAACCGATCATAAAACTTATCGGTGTGACAGAAACTATTATCCGCCAGATAAACAAGACTTTGATAAATGTATTCGCCTGTCACTGCAAGATTAAAATTCAGACTATTCATGTCCATGCCACCAGCAGATTTTTGTTTGCGTGGGGGAGTGAGTTCGGCCCTATCTCTTTCTGCAGCCTGTAGACCCTTTGGTCTCTGTCAGAAGACTGCATGAGGAAGGCCATGGGCTTGCGACTCTGTGCCCCGAAATCCCTCCATCACAAACAGTCTGTCCTTTACATTACCAGATGGCAAACGTGTTCGTGGCATGTTGGACGATGGTATCATAGTTATCGCCCCATAAAAAATACAGTCGTCATTGTAATTCCACACTGTGACCTAATTTTCCAGATATATTACTTTAAATGATTCAGTTTTTTAAGAATACAGTTTATGAGTTGTGACCTACAAATTCAAAGAACATGACCATTGAATATATTGCTTTCTGTTTATTGTACTGCAGAGGGATGATCAAGTGATGCAATAAATCAGATCTATTACATTTCAGCCTGAATTTGTGTCCTTCTTAGATAACTGATTTTGGTCACAGCACTGCATTAAATTCAGTCAAATGAACATAATCTGTTTAAAGGTATGTGCACTCCAATCAAACTGGACCCTATAGTACATCATCATTTACTTTGAGCAAGCAAGCGTGTTCCCCGGAATATGTTCTTGTAATTTTAAAATATAATGGCATACGCCTTTAAAGGAACTAGCCATTTTAATTGAATTGCATATACCCTTAAAGAGAGCTTGATTGAATCTGCCCCCCTGTGTGCAACAGAACCACAGTTGGGATGTTTATTTCAGGCACCAGACAGTGTAATCACACTGAAAAGAACATGTATCCCAAATATAGCGCTTCAATCTCACATCCTGCACTTCTGCTAAACAAAATGACACAGCTAAAGAACAGTAAAACATGTGCAGGAGATTGGTGTGATTCTGGTATGCAGTTGTCTACACTCTTGTTTACTCGAGTAAAGTCAGCCCAGAATGATAATTACATTTGTGGCTAAGCCATACCGGCTGATACAGTTCCTCAAAGCTTATGCTAGCTGGGAAATGAAGTAATATCACTGTGTGCATTCAGAAAAGAATCACTAAAACAGTATGTGGATATTTAATACAATATATTTATAATGAACTTACATGTAAACAGGGTGCACAAGAGTACATGTCAAGCACAGAAATACAGCGGAGTAAAAGGCAATCCAGACACTTTGTATTCATTTAGTTCAATTATTTTCCATTGCTTGAAAATGATGTGTTCAGTTGAGATGCCCCTGTGCTGGGTATTAGAAAATCAGCATCTACCTCACACTGTTTACATGCTGTGCACTCTCTTTCTGACTCCTTTCTATTTTCCGACAGTAGATGCAACATTGCAGGAGGTTACTGAAAATGATATGAGCCATTCCATTATATCTGACATACTGAGGAGAAGTAATCAATCGCAAACTAAATTAAAATGGAGTACCCACAGAAGACAATTCAGTTTCCACAGTAAGTGCCTGAGTCTGATTTCAAAAGCCAATTAGATGTGTATTACTAGATTTGCTGCTTTATGTTATTTTATTTACATTTTATTTGCTTAAAAAATCCCTCTTATCCAGATCTTGCCAAGCTTAGTACTGGGTGCCTACATATTAACTGAGAGTTTGCTTGCTTTAAGAGACCTGCAGTGCAACATACATTCCAATATAATTGCTGCTGACATGCTGATGCATTTGAATTACATTTTCTATATCATTGGTTCACTTGCAGTTATTTTCAACAAAATTACATACTTTTTAATTGAATTTCAGATAAGTACAGACAATTAATTGCATCTTAACTAATGTTTGCAGATAAGATCACAAAGATCAGAAGGACAATTGGGGTGATTCATAAAAGTCACAGCTTGGGGGCACAGCTTCCTGTAGGACACACTCCTGCACAAACGCAATTAATAAAAGGAAAACACGCTGGTGGAAATACCACCTGCTTCTCTATGAACTGAGACTCCCGCTATATTATTTCTGTTTTATTGAATAAGTTTGTGAGGATGGAAGGAAGTGCGATTAATATATTACAATGTGGTTTCTAATCTAAAATGACAATGCATAGGAATAGCAATACAAGAAACATTTTGTGTATTTCTATGCATTACTATGTGCAACTATGTGAATACGCAAGATTTGTCTGCAGGAAATGTAATGGCTTTTAGGTGAATCAGCAGAGGAGTAATCATTTTTCAAAAAATGGAGTTGCCCTCTTCTCTCCAGAGAAACATAACACAACATGTGTTTATTCTAGGTCCTTTATATATCAAGGTTTGATCATATACAGTGCCACACAAAAAATCTGAAAAATCCAGGTCAAATGACGGTCATATATATTCTCTATTTTCCATCTCCTCCCTTAATAAGGTAAATTACAAAGAGCGGATAATTGAAAATGTGTAATAATTCAGCACCTACCTTTACAGATTAGTAAAAATAAAAAAAGAGGGATTTTACGAATTTAAGAGATGTTACATCACAGAATGCATTTAGACGATGTTCATAGCTAGAGGGAATAAAAAAAGGCATCCAATAGGTTTAAACAGCAGAGGTGATAGGAGGTTGCCACAAACAATAGTAGCAGTCATTTAATCAACCAACAATTTATCATTAAGTGCCATCAGATGTGCAAAAAGGAGACACAAAAATGTGGACTTGAGGACATAGATATAAGTGTATGACAAATATATGAGCAGCATTGCTGCCAGCTTCTGTGAAATAAGACTTAGCACTCAAGCACCCCTGACAGCAATGTATTTCATAATCACAGATAACTGTACAGTGTGGCCATTACTGTGTTGGTAGGTTACAAAGGTTCCAACAGACTGGATAACCTGTTCAAGGCAGCCATGATTAGTTGTGCTCCATGAACTTTCATAAGTCCCCCTCAGTGGGACTAAAGGACATTCTGTTTATTTAGGTAGTGATACAATCTAAATCATGTGATATTGCTTCCTGGAACAATATTTTTTTTCTGCTTTCAGTTACGCTGGGTCCACAATATCCCCTGTTTCACATTCATTGGTTTTGCAACAAAGTAAACTTTTGACACTGCCACTTGAAAGATTCATGGTTTTACCAGTGATTGGGGACATATGAGCACAGTTTCTGTTGAGTTGTAATTTTTTTCTTTGTCTGCAGATGCACTATGAATGCTCCACTTTTCCTCACACAGCTCTTGATTTTAGCTCCTGGAGTTTTTGACATTGTAAGTGCTTGCTGTTTAAAAGGTGTGAGTGCAGGGATTTCTGGTTATCCTCAAATAGGCTTCTGCATCCCGACAACGATCTGACCTTGACAAATGTAAATACTATGGATCACACATATCATAGACATGCATTATTAAAGAGAATAAATATGCCCTCTGGAAGCTCTCATGATCCATCCTCTGCCCTCTTCTCTCAGATGGACTGCCAGCATATACTGCCAAAATCCCCTACACAGCACCCCTCGGATTTGGTCGGCAATAAAATCTCAGCCAAAATATATAGGAACGCAACGGAAACAAAACTAGGTAAAAAAAAGTTACTATAAAAATAAATCAACAGTAAAAGTGATCGATTTTACTTCTAGATGTTGTCTGCTCCATTTTGATGGATCTTATAAGCGATCATTCAGCAAGGATATCTTCACTTAAGTGCCCTATAATGACACACAGCCCAGGTCTCTGGAGTGGTATCTCCACACCTGACAGGGGATGATCTCATTGAAGTCCATCATCGGTTTCACTAAGAGGGGACTTCGTCTGAGACACCTGAGAGCTGGCTGATCCTGCGGCCGCCTGTGCTTGAGGGCCCAATGGGAACCCACGACTGAGTCACAGGGTCTCCTGCTTCCAGGCCTGTGGCTTACTGCACAACTCCACTGAAGATCTGGTAAACTGGTATAAAATGTCATTATGGCTGGGCTCCTCTGACAAAGCCAGCTCTAGCCAACATGTCATCCCTGTTCTTAGCTGTCTCTCTGCTTGGCAGTGTCTTGCTGAGCCATCTATCTTCTAAGCTGTCTCCCTGCATGGTGGTCTGTTGCCTCGCTGCCTATCAGCTTAGGCCTCTGCTCTGCTCGGCTACCTCTTGTGTAGCTGTCTGTCTGTTTGGCAGTCTCTTGGATTGCTGTCTATGAGCTTTGCAGTCTCTGCATGACTGTATCTTACTTCGCTGTCTCTTGTCTGGCTGTGTGTAGGCAATACCAGGGCTTTGCCTGATTGTCTTAGTGTTTAGGTCTGTGTAGTTCATCTTTATTAATCCCTGTTTTTATATTTTGACTTGTGAATTCTGTATATATTATTTACTTCTAGTATTATCTTTCAGTTTTGTTTATTATTAAGTAATGCATTGTAAATTTCCTCCTTCTCCTTATTATTATTATTAACATATTTGTAACTTAATGGACTGAAGGGTGCAGAGAGTGTTGCTAATGATAAGGTGTCTCCAGCAGCAGACAGAACTGTTTCCCAGTTTAGAAAAAAAATGTTCATCTTCCTGTAAAGCCTATATTCTTGCATGTACACATTTTTAACCACAAATTGAGTCTTTAACTGGTGTCACTGAATAGCCGACTACCTTAAAGTTTAGCGTTTTACAAAGTGCCTGAATATTTAATTGACTTGAGTGGGGATATTAATGAATTAGATCAGCTGAAATGAAGTGGCACCGAACATTTTTTAAATCTTAATTTTTTATGGTCTACTTAAGGTCATTTGTGAAGATTTTATGCATCCATATTAAATGAAGGGCCTATATTAGTACAAGGATGAGATGAAGTCCCACTACACCATTGATCACAAGATGACGTGCATGTAGGACTAAAAGACCATATCCAAACTGTATTACAGTAAGACAGAATAAATAAACAAACAAAAACAGCCTCCATTAGCTACCACAGATAAGAGCCACAGTTACTATCTGACAAATTTGTTTTGTCCCTTACTGCCTTGGCAGAGAGCTCTCTTGATTAAAAATTGGCCTTGTATTGATGTTTCTGCAATGAACTGTGTTAACATAATACATTTACAGGTCTAAAAAAATACAAGGGTTGCCATTACATAGAGTGCCAAAACCTAAACAGAACAGGCAAAGAAAAGACTCCAGTGAAGGCACCAGTGTAATACTCAGAGCCTGGTGATGTCTACGGGTCACTGATGTGAGCAGACATTGCATGTAAAGGACAAACACAGCTGATTTAGCAGTAATTTGTCCCAAACTGTGGGGACTATGTTTAAAATGTGTGTTAAATTATACATGATAAAACCAATAGGTATAAACATACCCTTTAACACTTGATAATAATTTACACTCTAACCACATCTGAATTGTTTTATTAAAATTGTGCAGAGCCCAATCAAGAAAAAATATGTCTTTGTCACATACATTATGTAGGACACTGTATATTGCTGTATTTGTTTATATTGATTAAAGCTCAGATAATTACCCTGATATAGATTTCATATTGGCCAGCCCGATGTCAATGATGATCTTTTGAGATTGCTTAGGCAGTGAATCTGGTCTGTAATTGTTTTCCATTTATTTAAGGATGCTGCTATAAATAAGCTTTAAAAAACCCTCCCCTGAATAAACCTTGCAAACACAGCACAGTGCAATTACATAGAGGTATTGTTCTAGAGAGGGTTTGAACATAAGATCATACACAAGAGAATAACAATGTGACTGGGAGCAAGGTCCATATAAGCCACAGATTCATAAACGATCATGATGTTTATAACATGACAGTTTGCCATACTGCACCCACAAGGTGGGAACATTTTAACAAACAGTAAAAGTAACAAATGTGACAATGCTTATAATTGTTATTGTAATGATTATATTTGTGAATTTTCCTTTGAGAAAACATATTTTTGAATTATATTATTGCATGTGTTCAGTTTTCTAAAGCTGTATTTTTTTATGTTTATCATACTGTGACCTCTTTCCCTTTCCACACACAGAACAGTGAAATTAAGTGGCAGTACTATTCTACAGAAGTTTTGAACACAAGATCATAAGCCAGAAAATAACAATATGACTGGGAGCAGCGAGGGCCGTTTATGACACAAATTCATAACTGTGCATCTTTCGTCTTCAATTTGAGTCCTTCCCATTCTGACCAGGGGGCCCTATTACTGATTCCCTTTGAAGGAACGCGGCGTGAGGCTCTGCGGCTTTGCTCTGGGGATGTATATTAGAGTTCTCCATGCATCTGAACGTACGATTAGCATGATGCTCTGCTGTGTGCAAGCTCACAGTATTGGCTTTTCTCTTCCTGCTAATGCGTGATAATACTCCCTTCTATGTGTCACCCCCGAGCTAGAGACAGTTAATTACAGAGACGTCACGTAAACCTGTCCAATCGGATGTGTTTTTGCCTGAACTGGACACCACCGAAGCGGTATTGATGGAAACAGTGGGGTTCCCTTGGAGATTTATCCATTAAGATGTTACTAAAGACTCTAAAGGGAGACGTTTCAAAACGGGTGACTTATAGCAGTAATGGGAAACATTAGCCTCAACCAGAGCCTGGAGAATAATATAGACTGAGTGCCCTGGCCCTCTCGCTTCATGTTTCCCACCACAGCCGGGCCTATGTTTCGGGGCGGATTTTTTTTTTTTTCTCAGCAGATCAGAGGGCAGACAAGGAGTTGCCTTTCCTCGCAGGTCTTTGATGAATCAGACAGGGTGTTGAGTGCATGGACTTTGCCTGCTTTTCAAAACTCCACACGTCCCCTTTATGTGCCAGGGGAAGAGCGTATCGGTCTGTTTGACAAAATGAAAATAGTTACATTAGCTCCTGATGAATGTTTCTGGGAAAATATGATGCAGCATTCAGACAGAAAAGCTAATTACCACTTTCTCTGCTCTGTTGCTCTTCATAAATGTATAAATATGCAAAAACACTACAACTGTTACAAATCATCAATAAGTGACTGTTTTTGCTTCCCTCAAAGCATCTACATTTGACTCCATTGATGCAAAAACCATCAAATCTACAAACCACCACCCACCAATTATAGCTATATAACAAAAATAAAATCTTTGTTAGATGGATATATCCATAGGTACGGCGCCACCTAAGCTTACATTTTTAGACAAGAACTGTATTTGATTATCCATTCATCCATTATTAATTTCAAATCGACAAGAATGCGTTTTAAAATACTCTTTTCAAATGCGAGATTTTTCCAAAACAGTACCTTGATCAGAGGTGCAACTGCAATACCCGACCTGTGACTTTAACCTGAAAACTCTCAGCTCCCAAACCACTAGCTGTATAGCAGTCACCAGTATTTAGTTTAATAATTATAACAATGTGAGTTTTTACCAGGCTTTTCCCAACATACACAGTTCCGCTTCAGGTCACACAAAAAAAAAAAAAAAAGTTTGAATGGTGTGAGCCGATAATTGCTGTTGCAGAACACACAGAGGGCCCCCCCCCCTCACGTCCGCTTCGCGTCGGCTGCCACAACGCCTGGCTTTTGTTTACCGAGTTCCCCGCTCCTCTGCGTTCCTGAGCTGATTAATGGCCCTCGTTGTTGCTTTCGAGCCTGGGGAGATTTGCAGAGCGAGTGATTAATTCATTATATAAGCAGAATTCTGTATCAAGAGCAAGGAGACCTAAATAAACTCCAAGACTAATGGCCTGGGATTGGGAAGAATGAGAGGGCCAACCTGATATGACCTGGCTATATGGGGCCGGCTTTGCCCCATGTCGCGCTGTACCCTGCTGACCCATGGTGGACAAAGCGGAACAGCTGGGAAAATGGCGGGACACGGGACAGAGATGAGTACGGCTATGAAGAATCTGCTGGTTTGTCCAGTAACGTGTCCGCATTCATCTGTCTGAGTTAAGGACACTATAGTTTGAAAAGATAAAACAATAATATTATTTGGATACTATGTTTGGACCTAAACCATTCATATCTGTGGGTTGTATGTTGCTGCAACTTCTTCTTTCTTTGGAGTAGCATGTGACATTATATAATAATATTACAGCAATGTGTTAAACTGAAACTAACACATTAACACTCGTAACACATTAATATTCACCAACAGCCACCAAGAGTCGTTCCAGCTAAAGAAATACTGATACGTTATAGATTTAGAAAAGAAAAAAATGGTGTTAATGATGATGAATATGATGGCGATGATGACAGTTATGATTGGTCAATAATGATGAGTACGATGATGATGATGATGATGTTGATGATGGGAGTGATCACTATTATTATTGTTATGATTAAAGTGTATTATCAGTTCATATTTAGCGTTTCATATTTGCTTCTGGGCTGAGCTGATGTGATCAGCTGTATGAGGTTTAGAGGCAGCACTTGCACTTGACACTTGCTTTTCCTCTTTTTGCTGTCATACAGAAATACATTTTTGAAGTAAAAAAAAAGTAATAAAAACAAATAAACACAAAAGACACATAAATAAATAACCTCTCAGACCACAGCCCTTTTTTATTTCAGAGATGTCAACACTGTTTAAAGGGAGGAGCATATAGAAGTTTCTATCATTTTCTTCCTTTTTGTGTATTTCCATGCTCGGCTCAGCATGAAGCCGGAAGGTACTGGGAACTGCACGGAAACAGGATTAAATAAAGCCCCAATACTAAAACAGACAGCCGTACCTCTCTTTATGTGTGCTTATTTATACCCTGTGGGGCTAGAGAGTTAGCATTCAGGCTTCTGGGGGTAATTTTCACACTTGCAGGGCCAAACGTTAAGAGCTCAGGCATTTATACTGAGTGAACCACTGAGATTAAAATCACTGTCATCGTATGAAAAGATATGCTGGCAGCACTGACTGGATATTTTCTCAGTGTCTATCCAGGGATGAAGTGTGGCATTCCATCTGCGGACCGATGACAAACTTTCACCTCATTTAGAAAAACACAAGAACTTCACAGTCTTTGATCTATGTTGCCTTACTTACTTCACAGGAAGAAATAGCCTTTTTGCTATAGGTTAGGTTTTTCTTGCATGAGTGCCTGAAGTAGTAAAAAAGTAAATCAAAGTCTTTGATATTATTTCCTAAGTTTCTGCAGAGTTAGGACTACAGAGTTTCGAAGCTCTAGGGAGTTAGGCCCATACAGAAACCACTCAGCATCCAAACATTGACTTAAGAAAGTGTATGCCATACATACATATGCAATAAATTCCCAGAGGAAAATTTGCTCATCCGTTCTCTTTATAATTGGGCTGCATTAACAAGCAGCAAAGTTTATTTTTTAACCATTACTAATACAAAATACATAATTAACCTTGCAAAGGAGGTCATAGTATTGGAATTATAACTTTTGATTTTCCCCCCTAAAGCTGCACTATCATGTTTTCGAATCTCATTTCTGCTTAATAAATTATTTTCTTTAATGGAAGAGGTCATTGAAGGAGATGTAATATTCATTTGGAGATTAAGTCCAGCATTTAAATTGGGTGAGCTGGATAAAATGCAGTATATATATATGATATATATATATAAATATATGGCTGATGTTTAAAGAGAGACATTTGTCTTAAAGAGACAAATTTGACTTTGAATCAATGTCAAAGGAATTTCCCCCAAATAAAAATGTGTTACGGTGAAAATGAATAAATGCACTTGTAAATGTAATGCCCATGGTATTCTCAGTTTCCCTCTTTCAGCATAATATATTTATTATATAATTTAATTGTGTTATTTTATTCTACTTGCACATGATTCATAGTAAGGGACTTATCCTTAATGCTGGTGCAAAATTAAATGCAAATTCTACATTTTTCCTTAAAAACAGATCTTCAAATTTAGCAGTCACTGAAATTAATGCATTCAACTGTATTTGTGGTGGAAGAAGTTAAATTTGCATTTCTTTGTAAGACAAACCTAGGGACATGTTTTGTTTGAATATATGAGCCAGTGAAAAAATGATATTGTTATGATTGGAGAAAGCCATTAGGGTAAAAACTGTGGTGCAGTGATATAAAAACAGAGTAAAATGTAGCAAGTATGTGTGGAATCAGCCACTGTATAACTGTAAAAGGTAGTGACTTGATATTTCTTACATAAGTACCCTGTCCACCCTGTCTTTGCATACATTTTGCATGCACATAACAATACCAAATGACATAGTATTAAAAACATATATTTAAATACAACATCACTTCATAATGTGCCACTGCTGCTAATTGAGGACAGGAAGAAGACAGAGGGGTCTGTCATCTTTAAACCCCTAGGATGCGTGTGTGTGTTTGTACATGTGTGCGTGTGTGTGTGTGTGCGTGTGGGTGGCAGGGGGGTCAGGACGGGCCAGGCGGAGGTGGTCAGAGCTGCATGTATATGCCATAACTTTGTGTCATGGCCACCTGCTCCAGAGGTCACCACCTTGGTTGTCCAGGATGACACAAGAGCCCAGTGACAGTGTCATCTGAGATGCACCAGATGAGGCCGGGCTGGAAGTTGACAATTAGCCTCAGGGCTGAATATGCATGAAGCAGAAATGACAGCAAGGTCTTCAGGCTTAGGAAAAAAAAAACAACATGGCTTAGACTCATCAGCCTGGAACTACACTGTGACAAAAAATAGACCAAAATGGAAAGAGCTGATGCACAGGTCACTCAGTTTCCACATAAAAACTGTTTTCTTCCACTATGAATTAGCATATGTGTGGTGAGCAACACATTCATATTTTCACATTCAAAAAAGTAGGGTAGATGCAAATTTGTTCCAATGAACTTTCTTTCCATTAATTTTCATATCTGTGGAATGGACTTGGGAAGTGAATGCTTTAAAGAAATGTGCTTATAGCACAGGTGGCAGCTCAACAGAAGATTCCTCTGGGCTGAGGAAGCATACCTGCAAGGCAAAACGGCACTGCACAGGACTATATGCATGAGGAATACTGATGCATGAGGAGTGCTCATGACATGATGAGTTTTGTGGGCCGAACTGGTTTAAAGACCAGCTTACTGGTGTCTCAGGAAGGCCTACTAAGAGAAGGCTACTGGACTGTGCATGATAAGACCACACCAGCCAATTCTACTCTCTCATTTACTTAAAAATATACCCTTAAAAAGAAAGCAGAGAGTGGTGACACAGTAATTAATGGAACTAGTTGGAGAAATACCATCCCCTGATGCATGATACAAGTGATAAGAACAATCAATGTTACAATAACTATCAAGTTCCCTGTATTACTATGCACCCGATTCTTAAATTACAATCTTAATTGATACTCCCTCCAATAAATTATGCTTGACTGAACACGCAGATATCTTGCAAGGTCCAAAAGTAGCATATTCCATTTAGTCAGTATTGTGAAGACTTTTATATAGATTTCTGAATTTTTTTAGTTTTCAACACAAATACAAACCATGCATTTTCAGTTATGCATTGTTAATGTTTTGTGGCTTTGTGACAAATACATTTTATTCAAAACATTTTGTCCTAACACCTTTCTAATAATAACATTTTTGATAGTTTTAATAATAATTTTAATAATTATTATATGCCTGTAATAAAAAATAGGTAATTTAACTTCCTGGATGGTGTGTTTTAAAGATTCAAGACTCCATTCATTAGACATTCGATACCCGCATGCTGTAGTCATAGTTGTACTCGTAATTTGTGCATTCGTCTTTTCACTTCAGCCAACCTGCAGCTGTTTCATGGTGATAGAGTGCCTTGTCCGGGCCAGCTACCGTATTGATCTCCATTTACTAAACGATATACAAAGGTCAAAGGAAGTCCTTCCATTCACCCTGAGTGTTCATTTACCGCCACTGTCAAAGACAGACAGATTGGCAGACTCTGCAATGATCCAGTCTTTGCCATCTGGCCATACAACTAGGTTTCCTGGCTCCTTTGTTACCAGTTAACCCGAATTTAATTCACAGGGAATTTTTAACAGCCTGGCCTCTCTCCACGCGCGTGCATCTGATCCGATCCGATCCGCAATATTGACTTAAACAGCTTATCTCTTTCTTACATATTCATGCTCTTTGCATCTCGCACTGCGAGAGAAATGGCTCTGCTTAGACTGTGTGACCTGAATGGGAGATGGAACCGACGGTGTGTAGCTGACACCTCCTTTGTAATGTGAAAAGCAAGGCTTGGATAGAGTGTAGTCAGCACATACATCACAAAGCCAGGGGGCCACGGCAGGCTAGGTTTCATGTACTAGGGGGAAGAAGTGGGTCAGACCATTCCGATGAATAATGCCCAGAGAGTGTAACAGAAAATGAGCAGGCGCATTTGGAAGTGTGGGGTTAGGCGTTCTGGGCTAAAATCCTCCGCGGGCCAGCTGTACTGACCCGGAACAGGGGCGACAACCGGGGTCAACGAGGAGTGCATTTTGGAAGACCCTGGGGGGGTCAGCCTTTCTACAAGAGCTGGTGACACGTCGCAGCTCCCCGGTGCTGACCTCCACGGCCGTTCTGTTCCACCACGATGATCACATCTATCAAAACAAATATGGAGTCAGGGACGCAGGGCCTCCAGGAGCCAGCCACCCTGCTGGAGCTGGCCAGCTAGAATCCCTTCTCTCCTACAGAAACAACAGACAGACTGGACATTTCCAAAACAAAACATTCACTCAGCAATGAATGCGCTGTCTGGCCTCCTCCACTGACATGATTTCTCAGCTGTGGTCTTGGGGATCTGTTGAGCTTCCTGGTTTTTTCTTGCATTTCCCAGAAGCTAATTCAGAGCCAACAAATCTGGTGAAGTAAGTTTAAGTGTAACCAACTGTTTAAATTGCTCAATTAAGTGCTGAGTAACAACAAAATCAGCAAACCTTGAGGCTATTTGGGCCACAGTTGAGGATCTCTGTCCAATGGATTAAGTTCTTACAGTCAAATTGCTCAGTTGATAAGGGGGCGAGGATCCGGCTGATGACAATTCAAGGCTCCTCTGGTAAAACTGCAAAATAAACAATCCCTCCTGCTGATCCTTTAGCGGCTATACCTGCGCCGTGCTACATAATAGATGAGGAGAGAGCGACCGAGCATTAGGTGGCACATTTCCACCTTCAGCATCTCCCAGCCCCAGCGGGACAGGTGTCTCTCGGCCCTTTCCTCCTGATCCTAGCTGAAGGCATCTTTGATTGCAGGCCCGTCCAGGGACTCTCCGTGTAACCGTGGTTACCAAGAGCCGATCACGCTCTGCATTAACGTCAGCAAAAGAAAACCGCTTCCTTTTGTTCTGTGGAAGGCAAATATTGAGTCGCTATTAATAGTATTTTTTCCTTCGTAGCACAACATCAATTGGTTTGAGAGGAGAGGATTTCAAGGGGGACTGATTTCTTGCCGTTACCGACCTGGCACACAGCTGTCGCGTCCGGTGGGTCTTCTCGTATTTTCGATTTATGTGATTGTTGAAATGTGTTTTGCTCTGAACTTCTTGTTTTCCCTGCTCAAACAAATTACTCACTGCTGAGAGGCACGTCCTGTCTGAGGCACGTCCATGATTTACCATTCTTTCTTTTTTTTGCAAAGTTACTATGGTTCATTTCAGCTTTTCTCTTGCAAACCAAGAAACCTTTTCTCAACAGTGTACTAAGGCTTATAAATATTAAAAGACTGGCTTTATCTTTTGGTGGCACTTTTCAGCTGCTGAGTGCCACAACATATTCCTTATAAAGAAAACAAACAAGCAAGATGAAATTCTAAGCATAGGTACAGCAGAATGCTCTTAGGAAGCCTTCATACCACATGGAAAAAGTAGAATTTGGGACATTTCACCGCAGGCAGCGCAGGAAATGGTGGGCAGTAGCTTTTTTGACAGACCTGCAGGGGTGACATATCATGTGCATTTGGTGTTAGCAGTGATGCAAAAACAGGGGTGTTATAATTTGATAAATTAACAGACATGAAATCTCTGCCGATCAGAATATGCATGTATCACACCTGCCCCGAGCAAGCACACGGCAGCACGTTAGATGTTCCCTTCTCCCTGCGATCGGACTGACAGGTTTCATCATACAGCTGACAGAGATGAGAATTCATTACTGCTTCATCAAACTATTTTTTCCCTCCTGTTTTAAAAGTAGCGGTTTACAGCCTTCTCACCAAGGCCACTGGTAAAATGTCAGCCAACTAACGGGAAAGTGGACAGCCTTGTGCTGAAGGCCGGATTCAGCGTGCCCTGTTTCTGGGGGCAGTGTCTTTCCTGGCACTAAATGGGAAAAAAATAATGAAAATTCAAAAAAAGTCCCGGCAATGGATGAACAACAGAGCTCAAAAGCCAAGCATGAAATTAAAAATTCAGTGTTAATTTAACTCTAACAGAGTTTATATGAGTCTAAGCAAGATCAGATGTCATCTGAGTAAAATATATTCTGTCAGTGCTGATTTAACACTATAACACATTTTACTGAGAAGCTGAGCTCTCAGTCCCTGGCATCTGTGATCTGAGTAACAGTAAACCATGGTAAGCAGACTACTAAATGGTCATGGAAGACTTTGATCATTTTGATAACTCCCCTCTATCCACGCCCACTCAGAGAACAACGGTATATTTCATGTGGTTCATGCCGCGGGGTAGGTGGGCAGACAGATGGGTTTGTCCATCACGTGGGATGCGATCCTATGGCACCATGCCCTTTGGGCGTGAGGGAGAAGCAGCGCAAAGCGACAGGCACCCCAGTGGGGGAAGTTTTATTTGGGTTCGGCGCCCCGTCGTAATTGTAATTGTTGCTCTTCAATAAAAACGCCACGGCGTATGTTCACGCTAATCGGACCTCCCTCTGAACACGGCATGTATTATTCAGTCACCGTTTAGGAATGCGTTCATTATGGATGGTTTTTATGAGTTCCACCGTCTCCGCAGAGCCGGATCCTTGCTCCTGAGGAATGGCCTCTTCCGGCGAAATGTCAAGTGCGCCTCTGCCCTTCTGTTTTCCCGAGTGCTGCTACCCACGAAGTCTACACTTTTTTTACTCTCACTCTTCTGAAGGAGAGGAGTCTGAAGAGCATAGCACGACCTGCAATGTCAAGCCATCTGAAAGCCCACTCGTTCCTCTGTGCAGCATGTCTGTCTGAGACAAAATAACTCCACCGCATTCTAACAGAGCCGGTGGGACTCCGCGAGGAGACAGAAAGGATAATGGACGCTTTCTAATCCATGCCAAATGTGTCACGACTAAATTATATCAAAAGCTAAACAAAAGGGAGCTGCTGGACCCTTTAGCAATGTCGCAAGGACATCGGACATCTATAAATACGTACCCCCACCCCCCCACCCCTAAACCCCCTTTGCTGATGCGCTGATTAGAACAAGCAGGGATTCAGAAGGCAGGCTACAATGAATGCTTATCATCAAGGATCAACAGAAGAGCCCTGCCTGCCCTCTATTCACGCTAAAAGGAAAAGAGGCAGAGAGACCCCCCTGAGACGCAGGCTGTCTGGGATAGGCAGTCTTTTAGGATGATTACATACTGTGATAATTATCACGGCAGAAATGCTACACTGCCTTTCAAAGCAGGCAGCTGAGGAAAAAAATGTACCGATAAACAAAATCATTTTTAAACCTCACAGTTAGTTACACTTAAAAAAATATGCTTCTTTAAGCTCAACAACATTTACTTTAAATTCTGCAAAAGGGATGCTTTTTTTTTAAATCGGATTCTTGCCCTTGTTAATTATTTTAATTGCTATAATTCAATGTTTTATAAAATAAAGATGCTGCAATTGTGTTTTAAATGTTTTATTTATTTCATAGTGCCATACTGTAAATATATGTATTGAACAGATAAACAGAAAAACAAAGGTTGTGCTTTTTTCCAGACATTGACAGGCAATATTTCATTTATTTCTCAACAATGTGTGGAAAATGAAATGCTAGCCTACTGTGCTGTAAACCAACTTCATCATTCCTCCAATGGAGAATACGCAGTGATCTCTGCTGTACCTCTTCCATAGCAAAATGCAAAAACATCAACTAACACCTTAAAACCTAACCTAAGTGCATACAGGAAATTTTAAGGTGGAATTCTGGAGTATCTGAGGGTACTTTGGTAGATTTGAATTTCAAATGTTTACCTCTTTGCTTTGAAAGCATAAGAAACTAATGGAAGGAAGCACAGGCAAGATGGAGGCTATCCATCTCCCGCTAGGCAGCATGTCTTGACTTTGCAAGATGACTTAATGGAACTGTCTTCAACAGAGGAGAAATACATGACAGCCAGGGATAAGCGCAGTGGCAAAGACAAACGGAATCTGTGAACAGAGGAGAGACTGACTTGATAGAATATTTAAAGTAAATAAATAAAAATAAGACAACAAACAAAAACCTAGGAAGTGAGTGAAATATAAGGGCCCGCTCCTGCGTCACTGCATTCTGCTGATACATTATTGAATTACATCAAAGACAGAAAATAAATAATACAAAAAACAACAATAATGTAAGAATGAGCCCAGCCATGCATCAGAAGAATCATACTTATTTTGTCAAGTTTTGTGTACTTTTGAATGCTGGCTGAGGACAGTAAAGAGAGAGTATTTTACCGTAAACCCTGGGATCGGTGTGTCCGATGCAACCGATGACTTGTACAGCACTGACCAGTCAAAACAGTGAGCAGTAATGGTAGGATATGAAAGCTGCATTTGAGTCCAAGAAGCCTGATGACGCAACGCTAACTGAGGGACTGAAGAAAGTGCCAACTATTTCAGACATGGTGATACAAAATATCAGAGAGGACCGTAGGGTCCCATCCCACTTAAACACATGGGGAAAGTGATCGATATTCTATCAACACCTCAGATAATACATACTTTAACACACACACACACACACACACACACACACACACACACACACACACACACACACACACACACACACACACACACACACACACACACACACACACACACATTCACAGACACACATGCCTGCATTTCATACAAACTGGAAGCTGAAATTCAGACTCATGTCTCTGTAAAACCCTCACATGGCAAAGGGGTCTGCACATTGTGGCTGCTACATGGGCGCAGCAGCCCTTTAGAGAATCTAACCCTCTCAGTCCCTGATCTCCTTTATTACTACAACACATCTCAAATGAGTGCAGCATGGCTGAACTTCTTCAGAATTTTTAAGAACAACTACAACTACAACAACAACAACAACACAGAATTTTCACATTCGTATATACTTAGCGTATGGCCTCTTGGGAGTGCATGGGGAAGGAGGGCTGGGGGTGTGAAGAGCTCTGATTAACATCAAAGGATCTGATTGCAACACTTCACAATCAGCCTCTGTTCCCAGCGTGATGAAGGTGTCATTATGAATGAGCAGAGGAGGACAAAAATTAGTTCACAGGGGGTAGCTGAGATTGTCTGTCTTACGTTCTTCAAAGCAAGCAGCTCTCCTAAGATGACCACTGTACTTCTTTGATGTCTAAAACAAAAGGAGGGATTCTCAAAAGTGCTCTCATTTTTTGGCATTTCTTTTTTTCTGAAATAAATTAATAATGCATGTTGAGAAAATTGCACAAATGTTTATTCACCCCCACTGGTGTTTCATTCTCTAAAATCAAAAGCTTTTTTCTCCCGTTCTGGAGAGAAGAGTCATACATTTGAATTTAAACTTTGAAGCTATCACATAATGTCAATTTGCTAAAAAATTATTTGAAGTGTAAATGCATCAATGAATACAAATTACTGTGATGATCATCATCAACATCATTATATATTTGATTCTAGTTTTTACATTTATTTTTCATGCCACACTGAAATTCCAATAAACTGAAGCATAGCGGTGGTAACTGCAGTAAAAAGGCTCTTTGGCATACATGCATACGTACATTTCCATAGGGTTTCATGTGGACTTCATCCATACTGCCCACTATTAAAAAATGTGCATGTTTACATATACACTGCAGGGGCCTTAAGTTGCCATAAAAGTGCATGTTGATGGTGCAGCTGTTCGTCTTGTGTCCTTGTGTCCCAGTCACCCAATTACCGGCTATGCCCAAAGGTCCATACTGGCAAAGCAACAATTGGCTCATGTGCCCTGGGGTCAAACAGTGGCTAACTCATCAGTCTCTTTGCACTCTGGCATCATCGGCTGGCCACTCGGGCACCCGCAGGTTCATGAAAATCACTCCTTTGATATTTTGCATTTCATGAGTGATTGATATTCAAAAAAAAAAAAAAAAACTAGCATTGCATTATATCATATTTTACTATGTTACATAATATACTCAGCTGAGCCAGGATGAAAATTGATGTCCAATGCAGGCACAGAGAGAGCATCCCACAAAAAGGGATAATCGGTCTCCGGTGCTTACAATAATAACATTACATAACTCAGCGAGGGGTTTCGGTGAATAATCCTGCCCCGGATCAATTAAAGGGAAAAAATATGAGCAGTTTATTTTACAATTCACACTCGGGGTGTGCTAATGATACAGGCTTACAGTGGTTACTAATGATCCACTGTACAGTGCTAAGAGCTGGCATCTTAACTCCATTGTCCTGGGGGGGTGTGGGGCTAGCTAACTGGCTGGTTAGTGGTGGGGGTTGGTAGAAGGTATGGGATGTATAATGGATAATGTATGTTGAAATGAGCCAGGTAACCTATATTTTAAAATAACTTTTACAAAAGTTTTTAAAAGCTATTTTTATTGACAGAACAGCCAAATTTTCCTCATAGTATTAACCAAACATAGCTGAATAACTACTGCACCCACTTGGTGATACATTATCCGTTGCAAACTCTCAAACTTGCTCTAAACCTGGTTAAATAATCACCCCCTGAACTGTAGATTAGCCCCATAATTCCTAGTTTCTCCAGGCCATGAGGAAATGAGATCTCATCTGACCTCGGTGGTTAAATAAATGTTCATTCTGAGCAGGATTCCCACTGGAGGTACTTATTATTAATCTGGCTATGTCAATCAGAGCAACAGCCGAACAGTTTCTTTATTTCCAGGGCAATATTACGGCTGCGCATGGGGGGAGCAGTGGCGCATGGCTCTGGGGTGTTATCCTCCTGTAAATCATTCAGTCACATTACGGGGGAATACTTATAGCCAATGAATATTCCAGAAACGGAGGCGAGAAGTGGAAATTTACACTGCTGATGAAAAGAACTGTTGCTGATTTTTACATTTACATCTGAGATGGCAGGAAGGGACGGGGTGCTTCAGGAACTCTGTGCGAGCGGTCCATCTAGAGCTCAGTACTCCGCACTGCTGGGAGAAACGAAAGGGACACATTAAACAGACATTGGTGCATATCTGATTAAACTGGAGCTGGATGGGGAGGGCTCGTTTGCGGCTACCAAATATTCATGGCACCGAAGGGAATATTAATAACACAGAGAAAGTGCCAGAGATATTTGATACCTAATGCTGACAGGCAAACAAGCCCTGCCTCACACCAAACGCCACATTTATGTGCAGTAATGGCCACGGCAGACAGCTTCTGGGACCCGGGAGAGACACTTCGTAAGCAAGTATCCTGCACTGGGGGAAGGAAAGTGTGGCACGCACAGGAAATTAGCTTGCGTTGCCATCATGCCTCTGCAAACTGATGGCGTTGGGAGGGGACGGACGCAATCACGCTGACCACGGGGCCCGTTATTTGCCTCGGTGTCCCCATCCTAGCCCACGCCATAATAACGGCCATTCATGTGTTTATGCGTTTGGAGCCCATCCATGACCCGATGTGAGCGGGAGACGGTAATGGAAAGCTACCCTCCCAGAAGAGGAATTCGCTCTGATCAGATGGAAATCATGTCCTTTCTTGACGTGACATACAGAGTGGGGGTCAACAATTCTGTCAGAGCTTATCTGAGCGTAAAATTAGCCACTGCAAAAGAGACACACATGCCAACATGTAGCACTGCAGATCTCTTCATTGTTGAAAATGGCTTTACAAATGTATTCATATTATTTTTATGAAAAAATTGACTTTTATTTTAGCATTAACTAAAACATCGCTGCCTGTCATGGTACTTCCTTGCTTACTTACTGCACAAGATTTGACCATGGAGTCAGGCTCCTGACAGACGGAGCTGTGGCCAAATCTCAGCACACAGAGCTGATTATTAGCTACATTGTCTCACTAAATCCTGGCCGCAACTAACATCTTCCCTAAATGTTGACTTGCGGATACATGCCGATGTTCCTTTTTGTTTCCCTGAGCACTCCAGGCCTGACTACGCAAGTGGAGGCATCAGACTGTATAAAGCGATAATACTGCTGCATAAAATGCAAGCTACACACATTATGCAGCCCTCAGCCCAAGATAAGGGCATCTTTTAAGCAAATAAGCAATGCACTATAGGGGAAAATAAATATATAAGTAAAGGTAATGTGTGTTGGAAGTGAGACGGAGCCTCAGGGACCTCGGGGCAATGCGCTGGGGGAGTTCTGCTCTGAGTGGTGAGAATGGCCGGCCGGGCCTGCTGGCTGGAGAACACGTGCAGAGGTGAGATTAATGGACTGTCCCTCACAGCTCAGGGGCAATGAGCAGATCTCACGTTGGCTGGCGGTAGGAGTCGTGCTCCGGGGGCCCCCGCTGGGCTGAGCTTTCACAGCGCACCCCCTCCCCAGGAGGCCTTGCGACAGGGTGAGAAAACGCATTAGCGTTCCCGGCCAGGGAGTCACGCTCGGCCCCGCAACAAATTGGACCTTCACAAGGCACGCGTGCTCGGCTAGAAGTCCTTGGGATTTCAGACAGTGATTTCGGAGAGAAGCTCTCATTCCTGTTTCATTTTAAGCAACTAAAAAATATAACTTTGTGCAATACTCATTTCTGTTTAAATTGCAGAAAATATGTAAATGGAACAAAACTGCCATAGTGTAATCAATTGCACTTTCCCAATAAATTACAGAAGGAGGTTGATTATAATTTGATAAAAAGTGTAAGTACTGGTGTGGTGTCATTGTAATGGAGTCGATAAACAGAAGGTTTCAGGTTAATATCCTGACTGAGGAAAGATATAATAAGAACCACATATTCACATAGAAATGCATTTCAAATTATATATTCCAGCAACTGAATATTTTTTGAGGTATGATATTGTGGTATGATAAACTACACAGAAAATATATATTATATTGCATAGGGTAAACGCAATTGTCTAAGTTGGGTGCAATCATGCAGTAAACATGATCATTTGATTCTCAATAGTTACTCTAAGGGGTAATAACACAAGTGTGGTGTTGTAATACTCTAGCGTTTGTTTGTAAACATGTGAACACTAAAATACCTGTAGTATTACTATATGATATTGTCATGTTAGTCTTTGTCTGTCTTAGATAGCAAAGATGGGTATGATCTCCTAAAAGTGTGGACTTCATATGGAGGGATCTGTCATATCAGCACAGTTACACATCTGCTGTAAGAACTGCTTGTATGGAGTGCAGATCGATATGAACAGGTGTACCATACTGCTGAAATGAAGGACTTATATATTTAAAAAGTTAAGACTGTTTTGATGACAATGATGATGCTAATGATAATTATGGTTACTATCATTATTATTTTTTTTATCATTTGTGAGTCCCTCACATGCAGACAGACATACCTACTGGGTACTCTCCTCATAGTCCCATATGAGTCATGCATTGGAGCATGTAATGAATACACAAATTCTAAATAGTGAGCTTGTGACTTTTCGTGCTCTGGTTTCTCAACTTCCATACATCATGTCGTCAGTCCATTTTATAAAGGAGGGTCACCATTTGTATTCCTGACAGCATTAAAAAAAAAAAACATAAAAAAAACTGTAAGGTAGGCAAATTCTCCAGGCACTTACTGTGCTAAGGGCGATAAGGGAGGCTCTCAGTGTTCTGGAGGTGTCTATTGTGTGGATTTCCTACTGTATATTTAAAGACCACCAACTGTGACTTCATTATCAGTTTGTTAATAGCAGGAATGCATATCAATTTTTGCACTAGCATCCTCGTCTGATAAAACCAAAATAACACATCTTGCTGGTATCAGTTTTTAAATTCATATTACTTCAATTTTCTCTATCAATATGCTGATTCTAGAAATTATTTACTTCCAAAACAATCAGTCCCCCCCCCCAACCATTTACTAATGTACTGTATGCTACAGATTGAATGCCATCCCTTAAAGATTTTCCCAGAGGTGAATAATAAAGTATTTGTGTTGAACGTTTGTGACATCATAATCACAGCTGCAGAAATGACAGAATCATTGATCCCTCTGTGTCAGCGACACTGAAAATGAAAGAGCCTCAGACTATCACAGCGGACACAACACAATACATGCTTATCAGAAATTACCCTTGACCCAGTCATTAAAGTACACAGTAATCACAGTAATCCCTAGAGTAGCACAGAATAACATTTAATCAAAATGATTGTGAAATGCACAATTTTAAAAAGGACAGAATCTGAATAACTGAAGGCATTTTCAGGATGATGGCGACATCATGCTGATCAGGATGATTTGCAAAATGCTGGAATTTTTTGGTCTTGTCTATTTATTTTCCACAAGCTTTCACTTTTCAGGCCCATGTTGCAAAGCCTGATGGGTCTACAACATCTGCTGTTCTGTGGCAGATGCCCAGCCTCTCTGTATAATCAACAGTGCCCTTTAAAACACCTTAAATATTACACAAGTGCATATTGAAGTGGCCAAAAAAGATTGGTTTAAATTGGTTGAGAAATTACTTTTACATAAATTACTTTCACTTTTACTATATTTGGACTAATTATTTACCAGTCCTTAAAATACATTTTTATCACCATGCAAATGTTAAATCTTGTTCACACATACACACACACACACACACACACACACACACACAAACACACACACACAGACAATTTTTTTTTGCCCCCAAAATAAAAGGGAGATTTTACCAAATGGAAGATATTCTAATTTCTTCAGGGGCAATTAATCTGGAAATGTTACTCAAAAAATGACAAAAGAGAAAAACGGAAGCTCTAGGTAAGTGAAAATAATGGAAAGAGCCACACCTAAGGAGGTGTGTGGCAAGACTGCAGAGGCTGGTATCTGCCGTTCAGCATTCTGACTGCAGTTAATCTATTATCATTCCTGACAGTTGGAAGAGATAAGCGCCTAGCCCTGCCATTCCATTACAGAAATGATAATGGAATTTTAGGGTGTTGCAGAAGGATATTTGACTTTGGCAGATTAAAGCTGGGGTTCTATGAGAAAATGTTATCGGCGCTGTTGACCAAACAAATAAAACAGATGTTTCAAGATGAGGCCGGTCCACAAGGCTAAGCCACTATAGCCAGTGAAGACCACTATGAATATGCTGAGGAGCTGCAGAGTGAAGGACTGCCCTCATCCTGCGGCCTTCCAGACACATATCAAACGCTGCAGTTTACTAATGGTGCTGCACAATGAGTCATTGACATGCCAGTGAAGGTATGAGCTGTAAATCTAATTTCCCATGTGCCATTGTTCCTTCTTTATCTTTCTAATATAAACTGTTACTTCATTAGTTAAGCATATTCTAAATATACTTCATTTATTACTTTAAAGGTGGGTTGCATAAAGACACCCTCAGTATGTAATATGATGATAATTAGATTGCAGTTTAACAAGTTCACATGCACATATTGCATTAACTGAGTTATTTTTCAGGTCTTTTTGCCACTTTTTGTGTTTTTGCCACTTTTACATACTTGATTCAAAATACATGGCTCCATAAACAGATATTACACTCTTAAGAGAGGGAATGTTCCCATTTACTGACATTCACCTGAAGTGACAACTGTGCACAACAGGCGGTTTTCACAAACCTGTCAACATGTACAGTTCATGTTTTCAAGGGATACTCTCTATCTCTGCTCCACTGACAGGTGCTTTGGCATGTTTACCAGATTGGTTACTCTTTCAGGAGTTAATACACTGTGACAGAGCCCTGCATATTTACTTGGCACACTGTGGTTAGCACAAGCCCAAAAAAGAATCATTACTTAATATAACATCACAGAAAATATGCTTGACAGCTATTTAAAATGCAACAGGAACATGTAAAGGGTATGAGGTTGTTTTTTGTACACTGTATATGTACACCTATAGAGTATGACATATGAAAAAATAATAACTAGGAGCTCCATCATGAAATCCACTTTATATTCTAACATTGAGGTATGTCTTGGTTATATGTGAAATCTATAAAAGTTATTCTACAAGGTACAGCTCTCCCACCACAGCCTATTTTTCAGCCAGGCTTAGGCTTGCACATGCTGCTGCCAATGAGATGGAATTCAACTTTAGTGAACAGACATACTTTACCAGGGCCAACATAGCTCGGCAGCCCAAAGCTTATGCCTTACATGTTCTGCTAATTTGCTTAATTTATATGTAATATTTACCTGTGAATCACCATTTTGGCCAGGGGGTGGTGATGTCCATGAGCTGACACAGAGCCTGTGAAGGCAGGATACGCTGCAGGACTCCTAAAAGAGGGTTGGGGATTGTGTTGGCTCCCAAAGGGTGCACTAAATGGAGCCAGAATAGAATCAGCCTCCCAACAATAAAGATAAGACTGTCCAACAGGGAAAGAAGAAAAAAAATCTTTTTCAGCTTTAAAAAGTAAAGTAAAACAGTTTAATATTATTTTTAAATAAATTAATTTAAAATAACCTGATCATATGAAATAATTTTTGAAATATTAATTCTATATTTTTTTACAAGTAATACCAAGAGGTTACACAGTAAAATGATATATAGTGAGGCCATTAACTAAGTTTTTTTTTGTTCATCTCTGAACAGCTGGAATATGTCAAAATGAACTTCTCTATGGATTTCTTTTGTTCCTCTGTAAAATGAAGACATTTTCCACTGTTTACCTCAGTCAGAGTTATAACAGTCATTGCCATCAGTCTGCATGATGTTTAAGCAAATAAGAATACAGGAATCATTCAGTCATTAGCCTGTGGCTGCCATGCAGAATCAGTCAGAAGTAGCAGTTGTACATTATGGGCCATACTCCTGAAGACACCTGTAGTGAGTAACCTCTTCCTCACACTGCACCTCTCAGATTTATATTCACAATTAAATTAGGTGAAGCATACTCTGTGGTTTATGATTTCATTCATAGATGTAGGATAAAGCATACACCGTTCACTGCACACCATAACTGAACCACCTGGGAATCTAACAATGATTAATCAATCTCTTTAAAGTTGGCTTTTAAAAAGGTGAATCCATTTCCACTCCTCTTATTGAATGGTCCTTCCCCCTCCGCTTGCAGAAACACAACTTTTCATTTCCTCTGTGCCTCATTTTCTCAAACTGACTGTTTGCAGCTAATCTGGTCAATTATTTTCATTCACTTCATTATCTTCCTTCAAACCAACATGTCAAAAAAAATATTCATAGAGACATGCATAAAGAAGATTTTCTGAAACATCTTTTCCTCAATTCTAATACATAAATTCTGAATAAAACCTGAAAGAAAAAATCGAATGAGTAGCTCACTGTTCTGCGAATGAAATCTGGCAAAATATATGCAAGTTGGTTTTCTATAAATGCATATCATGTAAACAAATATACTTTGCCCTGTCAATTAAAAGTCACTAAACTTTAGGGAAAAATTGCAGTTTCTCCAAAAGATGTCCAGTTTCAACGTCACATTTTGCCTGGGCATGAGCAACTTTCACACATTATTGGTAAGACACAGCGTTGCCATGGGACTGCAGGCTGAAGTTTTTGCCGTGTTCCGGAGCTGATGAACAGAAGTGCTGGAGGAGCGCAGTGTGAGTGTCACCAGGCTAAGAATACGCTGCCAAGGACATGTGCCAGCGCATGAAAGCGATCTTGATGCAGCGCGCCATTGCAGCGCTCGTCCAGACAAAGCTATCGATTATGACTCCAGCTGGGGCCTATTTCTCTGCTCCTCAACAGGAACCTGGAGTGAAATTAACCTAGGCCTTCAAAAGATGAGTTTCAGGCAGCTAAAAAACACATTAATAAGTAAAACATTTTCTCAGAAATGATATTAACCAGCCTGCAGAGATTTAAATGTGATTGAATTTATTCAATTTCTTCAGAAATACCTTTTACTGATAAAAAAAGAAAAAAAAAGTGTTGTATTGTATAACCCAGTTTTTCCCACATACATGCATTAATTGTCATGTGACTCTGGTCCCACTGTGCCCTGTTTGTCTGGCATTCTTCCCCACCCCATTTCCACCTTTATATCTACATTTCCTTTCCCTCCACCTTCTTGTTTTATTTTCCTTGTTCTCTCTGTTTCCATTGATCTCCAAAATGGTAAATTCAGCTGCCTTGTCCTAATCCCAAGGTCAAAGGCATCAAATATTCATAACACTATGTACAGCATATGTCAATAAAACTCATGCATTTTCACTGTATGGAGATTCTTTCTCAGGAATGATATTGTCTAGCCCAATAAGATGTAAATGTGATTGCATTTACTTGACTCACTTCTATTCAGAAATGTAAAATATAAATAGCTAAAACAATAATGCTTCTATTTAAGCCTAAAAAATGGTTAATCGGACATTGCAGCAAATATTGCGCTGTCAATTATCTTCTAGTCTTTAAATCCCATTTGATGAAAAATCTTATTTATTTCATAATTTCATTATTTACTTATATAACATTCAATCAAATGCCACATTGTGCAGAGCATATTGATTTGTATCATAATTTAAATAGCATCAATTTAAATTCAGGTAACTGGCTGTGTATTATGCATATATGATGCTTGCAAGGTAAAGTACAAGAAGGACTGACAGTTCCATTGCAAAATCACTACATAATCATTTATTTATGTATTTAGTTACTTAGTTAGTTATTACTAACTATAAACACTAATTCAGTAAAAATACTAATTCAGTTGCATCTACATTGTACCACCCTACTTTGCTTGTGCTAGTCATGTTTGTTTACACAAATACAACAGGTGCAATTTTACGTTAGTGAAGTATCATATGACAATTTAGTGATGACTGTGAAAAATCAAACCAAAATGCTTGTGTATCATGCGTCATTAAAGCAGCCTCTGCGTAGCTGTGCGGTGGCAAATCATTTTATATGCGTTTGAATGTTGGAATGATGTCAGAATATGTGGGATGGTCTTCTAATCTGTCTGAGCATGAGCACAATGATGTCACCCAGGAATGTGAAACGACTTCGTGGATAGGATACATGGGAGTCTCCTCCTGCTGAGCAGATTTTGCTGGATGTTCTAAGCAGCTTCTCTTGTCTCCTGCAATATTTTGACACCAGGTAGTGTGAGAATACAAAGATTGATTTCTGGGTCATAGAGGAGCTGAGGTGGCAGTGGAGGAAAGGAGGACACATTTTTTGAGCACCGAGACGCATCCGCTTATGAAACGGAAACAGACCCAGTGAAGTGAGAGTGGAGGATAATAATAATAATAATAATAGTAATAACAATAATCACCATCATCATCATCATCATTTAAAGGTTCATGAAACCTCATTCTCCCTTGACTTTTGTGCAATTTATCTTGCACAATTGATGAGAGTCAGGAAATATTTAGCTTGTATGAGAAATCCAGGAACTTGATCAGTTATTAAACAGTGTCGCGCATGAAGCTGCAGACGTCATTAGAACTCAAACAGACTGTCAAACAGGCAAACAGACAGAGCAGGCCCTGGTGCTCAGCTTAATCCCTGTCCCATCAGCAGCTGAACTCTGACACTGTGACCCGTCTTTACCTCTCCACATCTTTTCTCTTTCCATTTCTCTTTCCAAGTACAAAAGTAATATTAATTTTGAATACAGACCCAAAAAGAGACACAACTCATTTTAATTTGGAATAAACTTCTGCTTCACTATCTTTGGGATGATATGAGCCACATGCCTCAGACAGACGTAGATTGTGCGTATGAATCACTTTGATTGTGAATATGGGAAACAAAGAGTGATTGAACATGTGGATACTAAGCCTGCCCAGGCAGCGCAGAGACACTTTGTAGGCTAGTTCAGGAAATTATTTTCTTTTCTCTGTTTGAAGAAGAGAAAAAACTGTATAATCAGATTTGTTAAGAAATAAATCTATTTCCTGGATTTTAATTAACTGAACTGCAAATCAGAAACAATGGCAAAAAAGAGTGGATGTTTCTCATTATATCTCAGGAGCTCTCAGTAAATATATACTTTTCTGTTCTTCATAAGTAATATGTAACAAAGACAGGAGTGTTCATCCTAGTGATTTTGATATTATGGACCTATGTCAGTACATAGGCAGGAGACCAGAGTCTCCCAGCTGAGGGGAGGGGTAAAGCAGGCCAGTGAGTGTCATTATAATACAACACTCACAGCCGAATGCTGTCCCCACACAATACACCGGCAAATGTTGGTAACCCTTCCATGACCAAGTAACCCCTAACCAAGCATACACACACACACGCTCACACATGCTCACACAACACACACACGCGTATACACATACACACACTCACAAACACACTCACAACCTAACACACACATCTCCACATCATACATAGAGGGCAATTCAAAACCAGGGAGCATGGAGTATAAAAGCATAATGTTCTCTCATGTTCAGTCAAATGTGAACAAGAAAGAGGAGAAAAGCTCAGTTTTCTTTCAAATTTAAATGTGTAATTGCTGTACATTTTTAAAGCTTTGGTGTGCTAATATTGAGTTTCCAGTGCTTGGACTGCAGAGCAGGACGACATGGCTCATTCTGCTATTCTAATGAGGTTTAAACTTTAAACAGCTCCACAGTTCACAGACGCACTGTTTCCAGGGACAACAGCCCCAAAAAAAACCTCAAACTCCTGTGAAAGACACATCGGCTGGTGCTGTTTGCTGTCAGTGATATATAATCAAGGTAGTCTGGATTTAAAATAATAAAATGCTGAAAAGGATGTGCTCCTGCGTGCGTGGAGGGCAGAATGCAAGGCAAGTCAATCTGTTTTCCAGGGAGATGGCATTCACGCTTCCTTCCCTTTCAAACACACGTTTTAATTTCCTCCCAGCTTCCCAGCGTGCCGTTTCCCCCACACTCTGGGGGCGATTAATGGGATTGGAAGGCCTGGCATTTTTTTTTCAGCGTGGTCGCGCACCAGCGTAAACAAGCGGCCGACCCGCGCTGCGCAACGCTTTGTTTCCAGCCGCTGCTGAGATATTGCTGAACAATTTGATTTAACTTTAATCTGTGTGCACACTCTTTGTGTCATTGTTCCCTTCTGCACGCCGTTCATTCATCTGCCACTCATGGCTGGATTTCATTTTAATACACTGTGTTCCCGGCTAAAAATGTCACTAAGCCCAGACTGCATTTAAGCACTTGGACTCTTCTTTTTCAGGATTATGCATTTTGAGTCTCTAGATTAGGAAATGTGTGTGTGTGTGTGTGTGTGTGTGTGTGTGTGTGTGTGTGTGTGTGTGTGTGTGTGTGTGTGTGTTAGTGTGTGTGTGCATGCGTGTGGTCAGGCTTTCATTTCACTTTACTTGGCATGAAAGCAAAAAAAAAGAGTAAGCATTTAAAATGTTATGGGTAGCAGCAGTAAAAAGACAGACCATAAAAAATTGAATACTCAGAAATGAGAATGTGTTTTTTAAATGCAAGGATTAGATGGGAGGGAGAAGAAGCTGGTACAGTCTGATCGTGGTTCAGTTTCACAGTGCACCTAAGGACATGCTGCTGTGAGTATGAACTTCCACCTGACTTTTTCACAGTGTATCATCCATATTCATATTGTAATCAAACATTGATATAAGGATTCACATTTTAAATTTAAAATATATGATTTTCTCCTAATTGTCTTCCATTATTTTAGAACGAATGTCTCCGAGGCTGCTGCCTGAAAAGTTTTCAGAGAAGTCTTTGATGATCCTTGCTTCTTATCTGTAGACGTAATCAGGTTTTGTTCACCGGTGGTAATCTCTGTAGTGTGTGTCAGTCACCAGACTCTGGTGCTGAAGGCCTCCGCATAGATGGAGGCAGCAGGTGGCTTTGGAGATTAATCTTCATCGTATCCCACTGAGTCATCACGCTCAGTGCTGACGGGATTCTGACATGCCCTTCATCCTTTAAGCGATGCACCAAACAGCCGTGCGCAAATGTAAATTTCCCCCTCCGACAGGTCAGTGGCACCGTGTGCTATAATTCCGTTCATTTATTTGCTTCTGGACTGCACTGGACATGTTTACGACCGTGTGAAAAAAGGCAATATCTGACCCACTCTGTGTCAATTTTAGGACAACCTCCCCCGTCAGAGACCAGCCCGTCAGCTCGGCTTGGATTTTCATCATATGTCAGCAGTCGCCGTGTCAGACGGAGTTGTGACAGTCACAAAGACTTGTGGCAGAGTCACTCAAACTGAGATGTCAGAGTCTCACGAGCTTGTCAACCTCGATTCGGAGCAACTCAAGTCTGACTCGTGCCAACTTCTGATGGGTTGTGGGAGTGATTCTGTGACATGCAGTGGGAAGGGAGGTGTGTCTACACTCAAACAGCCAGTCATCAAAAGCTCTTGATTCCTTTTATCTACTGGCTGCCTACTGTTTACCATTGCCCCAGAGGTTATTTGCATAGATTATGTCAATAACCCCAGTGGATATTTGAAAAAAAAAAGATTTTATATCTTCTAATTATTACAGATGGCAGTTACTCTCTGACAGCCAATGTTCAGACACAGTTGTCATATGCAGAATTTTGGTTATGGATCTACACTGTTTCAGAAACCCTGCCCACCCCATTACAAGACTGAATCAGTCTACATCCATGATATTCCATGACCTTGAGCCAATTCCATTTAAGTAATGGCTCCCTCCCCCCCCACTTCTGGGACACTGTCTCCGTTTATTGTTCCATTGATGTCATAGGAGAGGTAGTTTGAGTAAGGCTTGCTCAGGGAGTGACTGAAATGAGATGGAGGCCCAATACCATTTAAAAATGGAATGACCTCACACCTTCCTGCAGGAACATGGAAATATTTTCTGCAGTAACACATGCATCCTAACACTGCCATGAAAACCATGGTCATTATCACAGCTATACATTTTGCAGACATCATTTTACTGGTGTTTTCCCTGTTTTGGAATAAACCATCATTGCCCCAACATGGCTCGATTAACTTGTGAGCCTCCTTGTTTGACACTTAAGTTGTATCAATTTCATCAACAGATGAAACAATTAAGAGACCTTCTAACATCTATGGATACTTGCAGCATTCTGTAAGCTCCACAAGGTGTGCTACATTTTGTGGTGAACGTCCTTTGGAGTGGGGAGGTTGGGGGAGGGAGCAATACATAGTAAAATAACACAGAGCTAGAATTCAGTCATCAAAACCTCAAAGAGAAAACAGTGGCGAGGAACAGGTAAACAGTGAAGAGAAAGTATGACAAAAGCAATTTGACTCCAGCATCATTTCACAACTTGAAAGACTTAAGAAAAGCCCTGCTTGAGCATTCAGAGTGAGCTCTACACATGACAGGAGATCACCACATGCACAAGCCAATGCTGTAGTCAAACTGTCAGTGGAGCAAGAGGAAATGGAAAGCATCCAATTTCCTCCCTGCAACTACCGATATTATGACTGCATATCATTCTGGAATGGATATGGACTCTATGACACTGTGCTGTTTTCAGATACTGTGCATAATTGTGGATGCAAATAGGCACATTAGTCAAAAATAATTGACACGTTTGTGAAAAATGACTTTTTTTGGAGTAAACAGTTGAGTATGCTGACAGGGGGTTCAGCATGCATAAGAAATGTGTTGATTTCTCCAATGTATTTTCCTGTTATGTGTAATTATGCCTTCAGAATTATGTTTGCTTAAAAGAAGAATCATCTCATGAGGAAAAAAGTGAATTTATTGTTTCATATACTCAACATGATCTCATGTCTATTCATGACCGTTAGAAGTGCCATATAGCATGTATATATATGCATGTTTGTATGGGAAATGGTGTTTAGAATTATGCATACAAATAGCAAAATTTGATGCATTCTGATCATTTCCAAACACTCAGTTGTGCAATATAACAGACATTGGCCACATGCAAATTGGTCCCATACAAAGTAAAGTATTCTAAAACATTTTTCAGCTTCTGCTGAGAGGAGTCTTGGTGCTCATACAGAATGTGCTGGCGCTGCATACCGTACAGTCAATGCTGACATTTTTCAATCCAAAACTAAACTGACAAGAGTACAGGTGTATTTTTGACACTTTTCCATGTAAGAATATGGGGACCTCAAAGACACGTCC
>CM040746.1:31504711-31529711 GCA_022829145.1 Albula goreensis | reverse complement strand
AAAAGAAGTAGCTTCATTACAGTTCCTCTTTGTTTGAAAGACAAAGATTCAGAAGGGGAAAAAAAAACAAAAATTTGCTTTGTGACCTCCTGTCCACCCGCTGGAGCCCGAGTCTCTATTGTTTTTCTTCTCCTTTAGCATATTTATTGAGTGTTTTCACGTGTCACCATGTTTCAAAGAGACACCTGCCCTCCAGAGTAGGGGAGGCATGTGAATTACTGTCTGCCACAAACGGCATTTCATTACAGCGGAGCAATCATGGGAGTGGGCCTCGCTCTGCAGTCAACCTCTCCACAAAGGCAGGAGGTCGCCGCCGTGACGGCGGGCCTCACCGCAATCTGACAGGAAAGAACGTGCCGCACTTTATTAGGCAAGAATGGATATCAAGCCAAGGGCTTTCATGTTGTCTTATTGTTATTGGCGTATTTTCCTTGTGCTGTTTGATGGCGTTATTTTAGGACGTGCAAAACATCGATCACTCTGATCTCGGGGAAAGAAAAGGGCTCTCAATTTTCGGGCTCCGAGAGAAGTGCTGCGCAGGGTATGATTAGAGCACACGCTGACAGCCGTGCCCAACTGAGCCACATTCAAGCGGAGATAATCTCAACAAGGCCATCTCTCTCTAATATAACAATATCAATACAGTGCATGACAGCTGCCTGGCTGTCAGGTAGAAGTGACTCTCATTGGTGGACGGTCCATCAAGCCCCCATGAACACTCCAGCTCCTTAAGAGGCAATCAATTGATGTTATTTCTAAGATAAATGGAATGACTGCATCCATCTGGTGAGCTTCTCTCTCACGGCTGCCCAATCATTTGTTTTCATTTACGTCCATTACATGGATGCTGTATGCACTTCCCCCAGTGAAGAGTGAGATGGAGGCTGAGGAGGCACAAAGAATGATATTTTCAAAAATCACCAAGATCTACATCCTCCTAAGACCTACACTACAAAAATGCACAGACAGACAGAAAGAGTGTCCATTTCTATCAGTATACCTTGCTTGTATCTTCTCATACCTTGATTGACAAGTTCTCTGTGGTGTACAAACAGGGATTATTTGTTTATTATTAAGGTGGATGTCAACTCAGCTTTTGTGAAACCATTTAACTGGTAAAAATGTGGAGGTCACTGCAGTTTGCCAAATATGTAAATATTTTTCCCCCTGAAATGTTAACTGTATGCATGTTCTTTTCACAGGTGATAAGGTCCATTGTGCATTTATAAACATTTAAATAATTCACAACTTAAATTATCCCACCTGGTCATGCTAAATCCTTCCTCTAACAAGTATTCTGTTCTTTGCATAGACCCGAGGACCCAAGAATGCCCATAAGCACTTTATGTAACCCTACGCATCTCAGCCTTGGCCCTAGCCAAGCACATGAAACAACGAGAGAAACGATTAAACCACACGGCTGAAGATCAAGTATCTCTGTCAAGGGAATTTAGAAAATTCTTATTTTGAAGCAGACATTCAAGGGAAGACTGTATTTTAATGCCATAGAGATACATGGCAAAAAAGAAAAACATGCTGGATAATCAATATTTTTTATGTTTTGAATACATAAACAGCTACACATAGCTGATTTGTGGCTCCCTTTGTATGCTGCAAATATCATACCATGGAAATGTTAAGCCTCATATTACTGCTCAAACAGGAAACATACTCAGCCCTCCATGCTTTCAGTCATACTGGTGCTGTAGGAGGGAAGATGGCTTGTACACGTATTGACCCATCACTATGAAACAAGAGGAGTGTGACCGCGGGCGGAGGTGAGGGAGACGTGGCGTCTGGCTGTGGCAAATGGAGTAAACTCTGGCTGAACCCTCGTTCTGCACCGCGGATCACGTCCACGTCAGTGTCGCGCAGGTTCAAAACCTGCCAGAGCATTGACGTTGTTGTTGTTGCCACCACCGCTTCTTCAGTCGATTGAGTTTAGCGGATTTCAGAGGGACGGAGAAAAGGCAGGGCTCCACTCCCCAGATGGCTACTGGGACTTTCTTCTAGGGAACAGATTTCGCTTTCAAATCGACTTGTCAGCCGTGATCAGAACTGGAACAAAAGCGACTCTGGCACTTTTGAAACTCGCACCGTTAATAGGTTTCTGGAAAAGTCTTTGAAAGCAAAAAAAAGAAAAGGAACCAAGGAAGGAACCAACTTAAAATGAAATGCAGAACTCCATTTTTGCCGGAGATATTTGCTTTTGATATATATTTTTTCCCTTTCTCTGACATCCTCTGTGCATGCCCGTAACTTTCATGATAGGTGAGCGCACAAAAGGCCCGGAGACTTTGTTGTGCTGATGAAAAAAGGCAGCATCAATAATGCATCCCTCGTTCGTTTTAGACATGCGCAGGCGTGTCTGTCTGCATGTGAGAGGAGGGAGAGATAAAAAGGGGCATGGCAGTCGGAGAGAAAGAGAGAGAGAGAGAGAGAGGGGAGGAGGAGGAGGAGCACAGGCATAACCCATGGCAATGAAAACCCAGCTCCCCCTGACTCCCTCAGTGGCCGCTGCACTCACGGTGCTCTCTCCTTGAGCGCCTTAACCCTGTAAGACAAAGATAAATGCCCACCGCGACTGAGTATCCTTCTGTCTGCGTGCGCATTATTTATTCTGACTCTCGGAAGATGTGCGAGACGCTGTTGTAATGTCAAATTCATTATACTATGAGCCTTTAATACTGACTTCTCCAGCCTTGGTATGGCAGATTGATTTTTTCCCTCTCTTTTGAATGCTAAGCGTACAGTCAGATACAGATCTGATTATGCTTTGTTCTAGCCCTCTCCCTAAAGGTACCTTTACATAGTCTGTTACCGTGACAGCCACTTGTTTGAGCGACTGCCTGCGATTTGCTTTCCGCACTGGGCTCGACATCCGGAAATGTGAAATGGCACATCCATTCTGGCAGGTACCCAGTGAAAACACACCTCATCATACTGGTTTTTCCCTGGCCGCTCTCTGGATGATATGCCAGTGGGGCCTTATGGGAAATGAGAGTGATATGCCTGTCCCTGGTACTGGCATAAATACTCTTGTGATTATTGGTTGTTTACCCATTGTTTCAACAGGGTCAGTCTGATTTCTGCACCCAGCCCAACATCCTCTACCCACTTACACTACAGGAGCATTCCATATCTGGTGCTTGTTTTCTGCTTTTTCAGACCTGAATTATCCTCTCCAACTCAACCTAAAGTCAAAACCCACCAGGGGTTGTTTGGTTTGAGTCTGTCAAGCTTTTAAATAAATAAAAAACTAAATAAATAAGTAAGTCTGAATTCACCAATTAAAAATATGAGGAGATATAATATTTCATACAAAGTAGATTATTGTGCAGATCATATTCACTCTGATTCTGCATTTTTGGTCACTGGCTCCTGATCAGCCACATATGTTATTATAGGCTTGGAGAGCTTGCTCTGTCCTTGTCTAAGTAAACAGATGGAGAGACGTGGCCAGGGCCCTTACCAGTCTCTCCGTCGGACTTGCGCTCCTGCTCGGTGTCGGTGAGGGACAGCACGGAGTTGGCCCGGCTGGACAGGCAGGAGCTGTGCTCCGACTTGATCTCCCTCATCCAGAGCCTCAGGGCGTGGTCTGGGGAGGGGCTTCCCTCGGGCTCCGTGTCCACATCCGAGCCCATGCCCACCCCCAGCGGGTAACTGTGCAGCTCCGCCTGAAAGCTGGGGGGGCACATCATCTGGGGCGGCGTCTCGCAGAACTCCAACTCTGCCGGGCAAAGAAAGACCTCAATTCACCTGTATTTTATTTCACCTTATTTAACCTTTACCTAACCATAAAGATCAACTGAGACCGTACATCTCCTTTAGGGTAAAGACCTTGGTGATTAGGTTGGGGTTCATCTTTGGTTGTTTGTTCCCCTATTCTTGATGCATTGTGTGCTCAGATTAACCACAGAGCTCATGATGCAAGATCTTGTAAGAGTATAAAGGCGGTCAAGAAAGATTACAAGCAAAAGACCAAGGTCCTCAGGCAAAGGACATAATCAAACAAAATATCCATCTTCCACAAAGACACACGCATATTATGCACTCATACACACACACACACACACACACACACACACACACGCATGCACACATGCACGCACACAAACTGCACACACACACACACACACACACACACACACACACACACACAAACATGCACATTCATGAATATATACACACATGGAAATACACAGAATCTTCTTCTTGTCTCAGGGAAATGAGAAAATTTGTCATTGTCAATGTGTTATTGTTGATGGTATGAAGAATAGTGAACACAGCTGGCAAAAGCATTCTGGTAAATACCATATGCTACATGGAGCTTAAAAACATGTAGAAATATGATGCAGAGACAGTGTAATCTCGACTTACTGTAATATGTGAATTAGTGTCTGATCCAGTGAGATTGTATTTGTGTGGGTCCCGGATTACTGTAGAGTATGGACAGTAAATGTGGCTGCTAATACTTTGTGGTATTCAAAAAAAAAATAATATATGAAATGTTAAATGTTTTTCTTTCCAAGTATTATTTTGTAAGTGCAAATGAAACAAATGTGTAAATATAAAGTTGTAAGATTAGTAACTATTTTCTTAGACTCCCATTCCACACACACACACACACACACACACACACACACACACACACACACACACACACACACACACACACACACACACACACACACACACACACACACACACACACAAACTGCATACATTCACACAAAAACCAGTGGTAGTTCTGGATCATTCCAAAAGGTGGGTGGGGGCAGTAGGTTCTGTAGTCGGGGGTATGCATTTTGAGCACAGCTGTTACCTGAATGCACAGTATTCATATAGGGGACCCATATGAACCCCCAAGACCCCAGAAACACACACAAAGGCCACACACACTTGAAAAGGCACACATTTAGATAACGTAAAACACAGAATTTAAATTCCGTATTTACAAAACACACTGAACAAAAAGTGGAAAAAAGTGACATAAATGGCTTCACAGATCCTTTGTGCAGATACCGGCATTCCCACGAAACGCTGTCTGAATGGGAGTGTATTTTTAGTTCTCAGCTCCTTTTGGGCTTTTTAGTTCAGAATGTATGATGATTTGGAAAAGCGTCCTCTAAAGGTTCACCTTTATTTATTTATTTTCACATTATCCTTCTTCACAAACAAACATCAGAGCGGCGTCTCTGATCTCCTGCTCTGTCACATTCCCTCAGCACAGACGGCTGCTGTCAGCCGCTGCAAACGCATGCGTCTCCTGCTGATCTGTGTCAATACCAAATAAAGCATTTACAACCACCATTTCAGCGCCCCAGTGCATAACACTGAAGCTTTTGACCAATGAAATCCATGCTTGCCAAAGTTCTGTGAATTTCCTCTGCTCTAATTAGAAGTGAGTCCTGAAATGGAAGTAAACTCAGAGAGGTGACTGAGCAACACAGAGTAAAATGGTGTTGGCTTAGGATGATAATTTACATATGTATGATCATGCATGTACACAAGAGTCTCTTACAGAAAAATACAGTGAATTCTCTACATGTATTCATGTGGTAGCACATATGTTTTCACACATGAAGTACATGTGATTGTTTTGTCTGGAGCATCATAATTTTGAGAGAAAAAAGACCATGTGAAACCACATACTCTTTCGTGTATAAGAGTCTGTGTAGACAGACGAACCATTCCCTAGATTCTCATGTGAGGATGTGACATTTGGAAGAAGGCAATGCTGAGAAAAGCATGGTGGGCAGTAGAGAAGATAATCATACTGGAAGCCCTTTCTCTTATGGTAATGATGAGAAGAAAAGGGAGGAGAAGACACAGTGTCAGCGTAAAAGAGTTGTTGTGTTCTAAACCAGCTGCACTAGACACGCAGTCTGCTGTTGCAGTTGCTCTGCGCCCCAGTGGAAGGCAGAGTGACAGCAAAGAGGAAACTCTCTGCTCCTGAATTTAAACAATACAGCCTCACCAATATCATTAAAAAGATGGGACTTTTAGGAAAGGAAAATACCAAATATAATCTAAAAATACAGCACGTATTTTCATAAACTAAAAATGTATTTTATTACTAGTACTTTGTGTTTATACAGGTACTTCACATTCTGTTACAACTCTGAGAGAAAAAAGCACATAATATTTCATTTGTACTTCAAGTAAGCGTAAGTGCACCTCGGCCTCTAACATACACTCATTTCAGAAGAACTTCAGAGACACAAATCTCACAGGTACTGTGCATGCTGACCGGTCAACCATTTTGGGAGTAATACATGCGATTATGCCTTATTAGAATCCTTATTATCATGATACAAAAGAAAAGCATCACACTTTTAATAAAGAAATTAAACTACTACCAAAATGAGACTACAGAGAATGCTCTTTCATAATGCAGACACAATGTGGGAAAGTCAGTAATGTTTGTTAAGAACATGGGCGGTTTACTAAAGATAGCTCACTAGAGGTCATAGAGACACAGAAATAATGTTCAGAATGTGAACATTCTCATGATATCCCAACTGTTGTCTAATTATCAATTAGTAGATTGATAATTGAACCAATAATCAGATTGTAATAAGGTTTATAGCTACTAAATAAGCTTATTCCAAAAATATGGCTATACAAGCTTCTCTTGTGAAACTGACTATATTTGTGGTGTAACTCTGCCCAGCTCCTGGAAATATGCTGTGCTAACTAATGGTCTATTACAATTTCTCAATATTTACTGTCACACATCCTCTGGTGCCAGCTGGATAGCAGATAGCCCAGGTAAGAAACTTCAAAAAGTTACTCATGCTCTCTGTTCCACGACTTCTATAACCAAGTCTCAGACTACAATAATGCAATTTTATGATTGAATCAGTAAAGGGAGTGCATTTAAAGAATGCATAGTTTTCCCTTACTTTTGAAGTTGAATTATTACATTTATTTCATGTATTTTCCCTTCCATCCACTAGGTGGCAAGCTTAAATATGCATAATTAGCTGATGTTTGCAATCGATTACTGGAGCTAACATTTTGCTTGATGACTTTAAACAACAGCTAATAGTACTGCAAACCATTTTAGAACACAAAACAATAAATGTAGAATTAAAATTCAGATAAATGTAGCATGAATTGAAAAGACCTCATTGCAATGGAGCAAATCAACCAGGAAAAGGGAAAGTTTGGTTAAGTTTTTCTGAGTTAACTCAATTCTGCCAGCTTTCACCGAAAGACAGTCACTTGTCTCACACCCAGAGCTGTTTTGGTGGAGTGAAATAGCTGATTACAGTGTATTTTCTATTTAGTCTGTATAGTCTATTTCTCCAATGACTCTCTGCTACATAGCAGGTAGGTTAGCCAAGGACCCTAAGCACCACCCCATGCCTAAAAAGTAGCCTTTAAAACAGCCTAAGTCTTTACAATGTACTGTCTTCCTCCCCAGGCTACAAACTCCAGGGTTAGCAAGATGGAACAATAAGAAGCGCCACTGCACCCAGGTCAGTCCTTACACCATCAGTGTGTCTGTTGAAATTTAGTGTAGCGAGCACCATCTGTCCCTGGCACACAGTGTCGTGAATGGGGAGCGAAAGCACATCGCCATGCTTCAGGCCCGCTGTCAGGAGTTAAGTGCAGGCCAGCCTGTCCTCTTCATAATTCACACTTTCAGACGCTGGGAGACTGAAGAGAGTTTTTATTTCAGCATCCGTTCCGGCAGCCATTCTGTGCCACACACAAAACAGCAGACCAGTGCATCTGTGGACCTCTGCTTCTGCCTGAGGCAGTCTGACTGACTTCAGCACTAACATGATAAAATCCATTTTGTTTTGCAAAATAGATATATAATTAATATACAACGTTTTTCACACAAATGTCAAGAGAGATGATTGAACACATAATGTGAGCATTTTCCTAGCTGTTTATATCAATATGCATACACTAACATTTGAGAACGGTCCAATATTTGTTTGCAGGGTTTATTTGATTTGGCAGTAGCAAAATTAAATGGAAAAGATTTATTAGCTGACCTGGTGGGCAGATACGGGCTAATCTGGTCTGCTGGTTTCACACAAACTCTAAAAAGTCAATTGAATTACTTTTTGCCCCCAAAAGGTATTTGACAAGGGGTTCCAAACGACATGCACTTTGACCAGTGAATGTCAATTATATACACATAAAGCACATCCATAAGCTTTCCGTAGCGTTTTGTGCATGCGGGCCCACCTCCAGTTTTTATATCTCCACTTAATCTTTAATTAAGATTCACATGGGGGTGAGGATCAGCCTGCATCAATATTAGCCTTGCCAACTGAAATAAATTAGCTTCAGAGACAGTTGTGTCCAAGATAGGTTCCATAACGAATTCATAGAAAAACACAGAATATAGATTTTGGTTATGCCATTCAACAGACTCAAGTTCAATGGATTCACTTTGCATGTATTTAAGCTGTGCTGTGAGCAGAACACTTCACCACCCAGGTTAATCTTTGATTCCCTCATAATAACTATAATGATCAATCAGCATAACTACAATTATAACTACAATCATAGGTGATTCACCATGTTTTTATTTTGAACTGAGGCTCAAAGGTTTAAAATACATAAATGATCAAAGGACTTGAAGAAACACTGAAGATCACACTGGGGTGCTTGTCTCAGCAGCGCTCTAACGCCTCAAAGGTTGTGTTTTGACATCCTCTTTTACATGAAACAGCATCAGCACCGATGAGAATGAGCCCGCTGCTGAACAAATCACGCCTTCAAGGTCCAAAAATCAACACGAACCGTGGTGCTGAGAAGCCAAACATCACATCCCCGCCTGCAGAGTGACCATGGCCCGGATGAAGGGGTCTCAGCTCTGAGACCACTCTTACCAGCTCCCTGCACTTCTCCTTGATTAACCGTGATACAAGGTGACCTTCGTCTCTGGCAGTACTCTCTCCACTAATTAAGTGAGGCAGGAATCCTTGTCTGTAGACCCTCTCCAGGGCTACTGAAGATCCCACTTCAACCCCTGGCCTAGTGACTCATATCTCGGGGAGGGGGAATCTTTCTCCTCCTCAAAAGAGGCTGCAATTCTGCAGCATCTGCATTGAACAAGAAGCAGTAATTCAGCTTCTGTCATTTCCTAGGCAACCTGACCACTAATGTAGCTCTTTTTTTCCCCACAATAAATGATTTCAGTGCTGCTGTGGATTTAGAGCAAATGTTTCTTAAGACCCATATCTGTTCCACCTCCACAAATCTTATAATAGAAAATGCATCATCCTTATGCAAGACTTTTAATATGAAACTGAATAAAAGAAAACAAACACAAGGAACTTGTACTATGCAAGATCCGCTTAGCATGAAGAACTGCAGGACCACACAGCCACATTTTGTTACATTGGCTGGAGAAAAAATGAAGTGTACTTATAAATAATAAATAATAATAACAACAACAACAACAACAACAACAAAAACAACAATAATAATAATAATAATCATCATCATCATCATCATCATCATCATAATCATAATCATCATAATCATAATAACCATAACAAAAACAATAATAATCACTATGCACACAAGTGCATATGTAATGCATTTACGCACAATAAACACATTAATAAAAGGTACCTCTTCTGATCTCTGGCTCTTTGACAAATGAAAGCACATAGACACAAATCCAGTATATCCACTTCAAAAAAGAACTGAAACAACACACAGCCCACACGTTCAGAAAACCTCGCTTGAGATTAGTGCTTGACTCCCTCCAGCCACCTCCATCATCAGCAATTTTTCTGGATTCAAACCTCCAGAAATCAGGATATCAGAGGTGCATTCAGGGTAACCTGCTTTGAGACTGCTGCTACACAAACGGACAACACTCAGTTTGATTCCCCTGTTTAAATGTCAAAATGCTTATACGTTTTATTGATTCCAGGGGTCTGCAAGCGGAGTGGAGCTGTATTGCATAACATTTGAGCACCTTTTGAAACAACAATCTACCTACACTATTCCAATAATAGCACAAGATATGACTATCATTCAATACCCACGTATCAAATGGTAGCATGCATGCTGTTTGCTTTCTGAAAGTGTGATTAATCGTGACGTGTCTACATCGATGCTTGTTCCCAGCAATAATTCAACAATTTTGGTTCAGTACTATGATGATCCTTAATTAAACCACACAGGTATGTGCAGGAATCTGAAACACTGCACAACTGTATGAATTTAAGTTGTTCTATTCAATGGGCATGTGCAAGCATAGTTTCACTGGTGGAATTTCAGTGTTTAATTAACCCCCTGGCAGATTCTGAGCTTCCTGTTTAATCATAGGAGTTTGTTGAAGCATGCTATGGCCATGTATCCAAGAGCACACTATATAATATTATAAAATACAAATTCAGAAAAAGAAAATGTGTGTGTGTGTGTGTGTGTGTGTGTGTGTGTGTGTGTGTGTGTGTGTGTGTGTGTGTGTGTGTTTGTGTGTACACACACATGTATATATATATATATGTATATATATATATATATATATATATACCCATGCACCCCCACACACTCACAGAAAATTATGAATACAAAGTGCTCATATATACAAAAGTGTAGGTCACAAAAAAACAATTCATCTGATCTCTGGAATTCACCAATGTTCCATTCATTACTGCTCAAGTCAACAATCACTTGTGCTCTCATTCTCACTGTTATGTGTGCATGACAATTACTCTGTCAATTCTCTTGTAATTCTCTTGTGTTTTTTCCTTTTTTTCCAGTGTAATGACGCTACCAAGGCCAGCTATAATGTTGCATGTGATAATGAATGACGTGCTCAATGGCACATGCTGGAAAATTAGTACAGTTGCATCACTTTTTTAGTTGCATACATTGTTTTATTTCACAAATTCAGTTCTCAATAAGAATCTTTACATTGTTCATTTCTGTTTCTCAAGGAAAGAAAAGCTCTTACCTGCAACGCCTACTGGAATTAGTTATGTCAACTATCATTGTTTTCATTTAATAACATTAAACAATTAAAGGAGAAATTAAGCGGAACACGTTTTAACAGACTTACTGGCTCATATATAAAGATGACAAATAAGTTTTTGTGGTTAGCCTTCTTTCCACTTGTGCATCCATGTAAAATCACGATTTTGTAACAAATGTGTGTTACAGTATTGTGCAAAGCCACAATTTTAGATGCTGACACATTTAAGGACAACATTTATGTAGGATGCTACATTTAAGTAGCACACTAAAACCTCATAGATGCAATCCCGAGAGTTACGTACTGACTACTTAACCCAATGGGGTATGAAACTAGAAGTCACAGAGCCTAAATAATGACACCTTATCAAACCGTTAATCTTATCACCAATGCAAAAATACAAGCATTAAATGAAAGCATGCAAAAATGTCCATCCGATAAATACAGCACTCTCAGAGGCTCTACTGTACACTGCATAGCGTTTGATTAAAATGCTACACAGACTGTTATGCTTAAATTTTAAGTTTAATAGAACATGAAAGATGTCCTTTTGAAGCCTTCCCTTTTAAGTGTTTCTAATGAGAGAGTAAGTCTAATGACCCACGCATTGTTAGAAAATCAGAGCCCTTAACTGAACCGAGGAGTGAGCCATGTGCTTCATTTGCCTCCACTGACCTTGTGAAAATCTGGCTAGATACGGCCAAATCCCACAAACTACCTCTGCAGACTGAAGGAAATCTGGTTCTCTCTATATATAACGCCATCTGCAAAAGCCTCTTCCATTTCAGCACATATCCTCTTAAGATTATATATCTGAATGCACTGAGCATGATAGTAATAACATAGAATTGCTAAGTAACATGGAACTAGAGTAAACGTCTTTTTTTTTCTGGATAAGTATCTAAACAATGCTGATATTCTTCTGAGAGTACCCAACAAAAAAATGCACTCTATCTCTACACTCACACAAGAAAAATAAAGATTTCAAGAAAAGGTAGAATGATTGATCAACTTCAAGGAAGCCTGGCACCAAGCTATGCCCCCACAGTAACCTCCTCATTACCCACAATCCCAAGAGCCATTTTCTGCTTTAACACAGGCCCTGACCTGTCTACAGACAATCCATCATGCCTAGCACTTAGATTCCTCTTCCAGGTGAAACTTTTAGATTCTTTTTTCCAGTAGTAGTAAAGCCAGTAAGTTCTGAGAGTGACCCACTTCTTTCTTATAAAGACAATATCTCAGGAAAGAAGGTGTTACTTGAGGTTCCATGGACTGCTTATTGGGTGGAACTGAATTGTATACTGCCAAAAAGTGAGCTATACCAATCAAAATACTTTGCTCTCCAAAGAAAAATGCTTTGATCTGATGAAGCTACATTGACCATATATGATTGTGTAAGCCATGTGGGCCAGCGGTCTCTCATCTCCAAAGAGCAGTGGGTCACTTCTGGGTCTTTTGGGTATTAAGGCCCAGGTAATGGAGATAGTACAGTTACTATTGTACTTGTACAAGTTGAAGAGGCGCAGTACCTTGCTCAGGTTCTGTAACTGGCTTCTGCCTCTTGTGGCTGTTGTAGTTGAGTCTCAAGTCTTGGGCGTAGTCAGGCAGTGTTTCTCGGGATGTGTATGACTTGCGCAGGTTCTGCCCGTCGTCGCTCTCATCCGAGGAGCTGGTGTACGCCAGCTCCATCTCGCGTCGGACCTTGGAGAGTGGCTGGTAGGGTTTGCAGTCCATCTGTTCCATGGCTGGCCAAGCTGGACTGAGCTCATTAAATCTCTGGATCCAGGATACAGCGTGTGGACTGATCTGGACAGAGAGAAAGAGGGAGAAAGAATGATTGAGAGAGAGAGAGAAAGGAAGAGAAAGAGGGGATAGAAAAATAGGGAAAGAGAGAGAGAGCAGTTATATAATGAGAAAGAGAAATAGAGAAAGAAAGAGAAACAGAGGGTAGAGAAATAAAGAGAGAGAGAGTGTGTTAGTTTAGATTAAAACAACACATGCCGCGCGTGGGTGCCCAGGACACAGAAGCTTGTTAAAAGCACGTTGTACAGCTACATCCTAAATGAATAATTCAGGGCTCCTGCATGCGATCCGCGTCCCCCCAGCCCCCGAAATTTGTTAGAAGGCACTGGGTGGCATCACAGCCAGATCCAGCTGCCTTTTAAGACGCAGGAAAGGAACGGCCCTTGGAGAAACAGGATGAGATAGTACTTTAATCTAGTACCTTTTCTGAAGGACTCCAGCAAAGCCCAATAAAAGAAGTCCTGCAGGGATATAATGGATCTGGTCCCCCCAATTTGGTGGGAACTTCGGGAGGAAAGAGGATGCGCTTTTGATGATATTCTGCACTGCATGGTTTCACCACAGACCCCATGATTAATCTCAGCACCTGCGTCCAGCCATTGGAGAAAACTCTGATATATTCATCTTCATTCCATTATTACTGCATCCTCTTTCCTCAGCCGCAGGCCATTAAAACCCATTTCCTGATTAATAAGAGGTAAAAAAAAATTCTAACACATTCTTAGCTGCATGTGAGGGGCAGCCATTTCGTGGAGCTTCTTCAAGGTCTCATTTCTGAACTGACAAAGCACTGATAAGATAAAGGTTGCACAAGGACCTAAGTTCTGACCTCACAAAAGACAGCACAAAAAACTGCAAAGCTGCCATAATTGTCTAGACATATATGATATATAGGGTTGGAGTATGTCCAGTCAGTTATGGCACCCTAATCAATACCTGGAAAATCTGTTGAAGTAATTGAAAACACTTCTATAGGTAGCAGCAGAAGCATGACCTTTGGAGACTTTATGCCTTCATTTTGCCCAAACAGCTGCATGTTCTGTTTTGACCTTTCTGTCAACCCAACTAATGGTTGGTGAGACTCAGTCACAGGGCTGGCTCTACCGCGGCCTTTCAACACTGAGAGAAATCATGTCATTTCTCAGCTTTACGTTAGTTAGTTTTTTCGTTGGTTTTTTCTTGCAAAGGATGGAACAGAAAGGTCCCCTGATAATAAGTCCCTTTGATTCCCTTTCTGTCTTCACCCCAAAAAAAAAAAAAAAAAAATCAGAAGGCAGGAGTCTGTACGTTGTAGCCTTTATATATCCACAGTATTCAGCTCAAAACCATGAACCCCCTGGCATTAAAATAAAATCATAAAGAAAGCTTTACAAGCTGTAAAAAGGCCAAGAGGCAAGCAAGAAATACATAAAGCTTTAAAAGTATTGGCTTTGTAATTTTATAATAGCAGGTGTCTCTAGTTTTGTATGAAATACAGAAGATTTGGTCAGGCCGCTGTGGGGGGAGACTGACTCACACTCTGCCAAAACGTCTCTTCGGCATGCATTTCTCTCCTAACGCCAGTGATATTTAACATCACTCAAGACAAATATGACAATCAAACTCTCATTAGGACAGTGCATCTCCCTGCCTCGCTGCCGTAATACGATATTAATTGCGCACTCAGGAAATGTCTCGTTGACTAATTGGCAGTTAAAGGCTGTTTTGAGGGTCATTAGCATTCCACGCTGAGGTTGGCACCCTGGGCAGGCTTCCGACGCCAGTGCCAGCCTTGCCTACAGGTGAATGCACGCCAGGAAATGTGGGACTCAATATGACTGTGGGCGTTGCGCATGGCAAACAAAACCTGGTTTTATTCAGAATTCTGCAGAGAAAGGGGAGGGGGTGACAGATATGACATATGAGGGACATTACAGTCCCTGCGTGTGTATACCAAGGCCCCCAACCCCACCCCACCCCCATGACCGATAGCCCTGTCATTCAAACATATACAACCCCTGGGATTGCTATCAACACTAGTCTGGCAGGGCGCATTGGACACTCATTTGTTTAAGATTTTTCATATGCCTACATCATTAAGCTATCTAACATCTTGGCCATATTGCGTACAAGCTGCTCACAACGTGAAGACAAGCAAAGCATATTTGCGGTGCAAAAAAAAAAAAAAAAAAAAAACCTTTGTACCCAACGGTGGCCAAGGTAGGAAAACGGAGGTGATGATGTACACTAGAGAGTCAATTATATCTCTGTAACAGGTGGCACTCCGCTAGGAGGTCAGACTCATTCTCATGCTCTACTCGATCCAGCCATCCGGCCATTAAGAGGTCAGACTCTTTTAGCCTCCTTGATAACGACCAGTAGCACCATCTCTCCTCCCCAGGCTGATACCAGAGCACCCTGGAACACACAGTTTTCACCATGTAGAAATGGAAGTGAGCCTGGGTGAATTACAGCATAGCTGCACATCCTGATTTCTTTGAGGCCAAACACCAACATGCACCCTCTCGACATGACATGGGTTTGTGACACGACCATTACCCATAACCCATCACTGCATGGCTGAACATCAACCACAGATACAGGAAGCAAACACACAGGTACACACACATGCATGCGTGCATGCACACACATACACTCAGACACACACCCACTCACACACACTCACACACACACACACAAACACAAACAGACCCACATACATAAATAGATCAAAAAGACATATACTGCAATACAACAGCAAATACAAACACAACATTCTTAAACTACAGAAAATCAAGCTTGAGGAAAAACACATAAATCATTGAAAAATATTTTGTATCACAGAATGAGTGGCAAAATGAAAAGAGAATGGACAGCTGTATAACTTTAACATCAATAAATTAAGGTGCAACGTAAACAAACATACACATAAACACACAATCCCTTTTCACAGACAATCACAGAGCCACATAAAATTACAAGAACACTCAATAAAAGAGAGGATGGGAAACTAAATTAACAACTGCACAGCTAATCCTTGTTAATAAAGTTAATGTCAAAGAAACTGCACCTATCAAAACACTAAAAAGATAGATGGCTGAGCCTCGTCCTTGGCCTCCTCAAGACTGCAATATCGAATAAACAAATAACCCAGATCACTCCTGATGTCCAGCAACCCTTGATGACTCATTTTGTGCAAGAGGAAAAGCCGCTGTATACCTTTAATGAATTTGGGTAAAATCTGCAACAAGGGAAATATCGAGGTGCACAGCCACATGTAATAAATGAGACAACGCTCCTCAAAACAAACGTGTAAAATTATATAAATAAAACTTGCCAAAAGATTTGCCATCTTTTTCAACTTTGAAAATTAAAATGGAAGAGACAAACAGATGCAATGCATTAATGTCAAACGCCTCTACATGTTACCAAAGTATGCCCAAATCTAGATTCACACTCAAAGAAGTGACATAGGCAGCACAAAGATATGTGCCAGTCTGTTTCTAAGCACTGACTGTACAGCACTTAAATTTGTTTGACTTATTAGAACCACATAAGAAGCCCTTTGGGGGGAGAAAAATGTATTGATATTAGATAGCTCATGCAGTACCCCTAAACTGCATGTAAGACAATGATTTCGCTCAATCTTTTCATTGATCTTCATGACTTCAAAGTTCCACTCAGACAGTAGCATTGCGGCAAAAGTCATTAAACCAGAGTGAAGAAAAATGAACAGCGGTGTTTTTCCTCATTTGTACATTAATAGAACCCCGTTACTGGTGGGCAGCATGTGGAGGAAAAGAAAATACATTTAGTCTATTTTTCTCAGCTGTTAACAGCAGTTAGCATCCATTCAAATGATATAAATATAACTCAAACTTTCTCCCAATCCTCACTCCCAATTACCCAGACTGTCATTCTTATCTCTACTTAATATTCCTTCCCTTCTTCATTTTCTCCCTCATTTTTCTCTGTAATGATCGCATTTTCACTGGGTGATCATTTCATCATGGACACTTTCACCAGACTCTTCCTGGGTTTAGTAGAATAAATGAACAACCTCATTTCACACCTTATGTTATTTTTATTTATTTATTTATTTATTATATTGTTTGGGTCTGTTTTGAAACACGCCCGTTTGCACCACTGCACAGACGCCTTCTGTTTCCCAATGCGGGGTGAAACACTCATTTTCAGGCATCCACAGATCCCACTTCTGGACAAATCATGAGAGGCTCTCTGGAGTACAAAGCAAGCAATAATGAGCTGATTACTTTGTCTAAATAAGTCCCTGAGTGGGAATGCAGCATATACATATACATATATATACACACACACACACACACACACACACACACACACACATTTTGTTTTTCAGATTTTTTTTCATGTAAACCTGGAAATGAGAAGAACCTTTTATGATTTTTAAAGATTTATAACAAAGTTAACATTTAAAATGAAGAGCAAATATATAAGATTCTGCAACATTTCTTGGTCAAATTTAAGCAAAGTTGTGACATTGACCAATTGACCATGTTAACACCTTTGTAAAAAAGGTCAGATCCCTTTGAACATTACTGGGGGCACTTAGGGGCCAAGAAGGTTTTGGGCATTTTAAGACCATGGGATGACATGGATCATCAGGTTTGGCACAAACTTGTGGAGCCCATGCCATCTCCAGTGCTGTCATTAAAACTAAAATAGACAGACCAAAAACTAAAATATGCTTCAATTCATGGGCATTTTTTCAAAGATTCAGATAAATTGTATGATCACTCAAATAAATAATATAATTTGTTATTAAGCATCTGCTATGAATTGATAAAATAATGTAAAAAGCACTTCCACTAGTGGTCTCAGACTTTTGCACATCACTGAATGTATACAGTCAATCTCTGCATTGTTAGACAGTGTTTACATTATCTTGAAATTAATTAATTTCACCAACATAGCTTGGAAACCTGTAGACAAGCTTAGCCCATATGGCACTCTCATAATGTAAGAATATGTGTGTGTATAGTGAAAAAATTGCTTTCTACCATAGTGTATACAGTCTGGCACATCTGGAGTACAGCAGTAGGGATGTGACACCAGTCTTTCCTGAGAAAATAAATTAAATGACTCTTATTGATGGAAGTGGAGTCACAATGGACGTGGATTGGGGTTTATTCCAAAACACTTTGTCTCTTTAGAAGAGTACGCTCTTAAATTAAACAGGACTTTTTTCACCATAGTCACAGAGTGACTTCATTTTAGTGCAAAGACATATTGGGTGTGTCCAAATCAATTTTTGCAAGTTTTACAGTGGGAGATCTATTGTGAAGTAACTGTATATAGGATGGACTTCATAGTTCATATACTTGCCTGTAAGTGCGACATGGACATAAATAACAATCAGTCAATCAGAGTGTGATCTCCCATTCTCCTTCAAATCCTACCAGTGTGTTCACCATGGGGGATTGCCAATTTTATGGCTTTTTAATGGTCTGTGTGTCTTAGTCAGGATTGGTGTTCTACTGAATAAACCAACATGCCTAAAATGTGGGATGAAGGTAAAATAATATGTTTGAGCCAAGATCATCTACAGATTAATTATCATCTACAATAGAGCTTTACTTGAACCTGTATATGTTAAGTTTTAATGCAGAACAATCAAGCATTTTTTTTTCTGTCCCTATTAAAGAAGAAGGAAAACAAATTCATTTCTTCACATTTTAAATCCATTTTTGGTATATTTTCTTGTAATCCGTCAATGTAATTAGGCTAGGGCTCTTGTTAGACCTCTTAGTTTTCATGTCATGTCTTTCCGTTAGCAAACAAAACTCTCCCGGTATTTACCTTTAGCTGAGGAGTTGATGTACACATATTGCCTTGCCAAAGGGCTTTCTATCAGAACACCAAACCATGGGATATCTGAGACAAATACATTTATGAAGCTTAGAGCTGGTCTACTGGGCACACACACTCACAAAAATACAACCATACACACATGCACACACACACACACACACACACACAGACAGAAAAGTAAACAAACTACCCACACACACAGCATGCACATATTTTCATATATAAAGCATAGTGGGAGAAACAGATCAGCTGGTTAGTCACAACAAGACGACATTTTAAAAGTGAGATTTGCATAAAATTATTTTTTTTAAACATCCAAGAATGTCTGATCTGAATTCAGCAAGCACTTTTGTTCTATTGTCTTTTCCCAGAGGTGTGTTGTAGAAATAATTAGACTTCGTAGTCCTTTTATTTCTTAAAGGTCTTAGGGGTTTTTCTGCATCTTTGTAAAGGGGGGTTTGCTCTTTGGCTACGGCTGCCCTTTTGAATGGAGCAGGCGCACTGTGTTTTCCAAACATCACTTGGCAAAGTTGAAATGTCCTCAAAGAGTCTGGAGCTGGAGCTGTAGCTTCTTCTCTCTGGGTGCCTCCGTGCCCCCTGGCACCTCCTGCTCCAGTGGGCCCCAGCTGGAGTTCCTCATACCCACAAGGCATTTGAGGTGCCACAGATAGATCCTCATAATTATGTCTGCTTTTAGATTTTGGGAAACTGCTGGTGGTAATTGGGAATATAAAATATTCATGCCTGATTCAACCCCCCTCCCAACGAACTGAGACGTACACACACACACACACACACACACACACACACACACACACACACACACACACACACTCTCTCCCCTCTGTCAGACAAGGGGAAATCTCTTGTGTTCTATTGGAGCTTGGATATGCATATGGCAGACTGCATAAGCGTGCTGCAGGCTTGCTACAGGGGATTCCTGCTAATCCTCTTCTCACCTGTTACACCTATTTGTAATTTTTTAGCAAAAATTCACAGCACATTCCATACCTGGCTACATTATTTGGAACCCCCACTTCCACATGATTTATTTGCTTTCAACTTAAATAGTGTCCACTGATTGATTACTGCTCAAATGCAACAATGCTAGCATTTTACTAGCTTTCTCATTTCCTATTGATTGCTACTGCTAAAGTTCCATTATTATTGTCGTATATTGGACTCTGACCGGAATGGTGCCATCCTAGCTCTGGACAGGACCAGGTAGGTGTATAAAATGGCTTAGGGCTACTGAGATTGGATTTCAGTCTGAGTTAGGACCATCTCAGGGGTATACTGTATTTTGCTGTAAAATATAGAACTTCTCATTACTATTTACTTTTAAATGACACAAAATATTACAAAAAGATGTTCATCTCTGAAAGGCTCAACCATCATTGGTTTTATGTGGCCACAGTCACACAGTCAAAGAAGTATAAATGGCATCAGCTATCTGAAATGATAAACTAAGATCAATGTCTCAGGCCTTGTATTGTATGCTTATTGTGCCAATTCATAAGCCTTTCCATAAAATATGTGAGCGAAAAAAAATAAAATAAAACTAGTCTCCTGAGCTGCCTTTCCCTCATTTGGTACTTTCATAGAAATGAAAATAAAGAAATTAGCTGACTTTGCCCCTCTCATGCTATCCATTCAAGGCTCAAAGGATATTATCTGAAATTCTACATGGTTTCCTCTGGAAAAGGAAAACCCTCTTTTAGACTGTCACTTATTTGTCTCAGCTCAAGACATGTATAGTTTAGAATAATTAAGTAAAAATAACTCAATAAACAATGAAAATATCACTGAGTAGCTGTTAACATTCATGTATATTTGTTTTTTATAGATTACTTCTTGAGCACCCAAAGACTGTGATTACATACATCATCATCATCATCTTCATCATCATATTAAGGCACGAGAGAAAATGCCATTTCAGTGTTGATACTCATTCAATGATGTATCCGAGCAATAGAACCGAATTGCTCCATTAAAATGTTATGTGGTACTACATCAAAAGTCTATGACTCATCTTGCCAATAGTCTTCCAGAAAGAAAAGGAGGAACCTGTTTTTTTTTTTTTTTGGAACAAGCCTCATGACCCATTTATAAAAAGAGCAGCCGGGTCATTATGGGCGGGCTACTGAAGCAGGCCTTAGGAGCACACATATTATACACCCAAAATGTGTTAAGTCACACACACTAAATCAAAACTCTCTCAGTGAACACTGGAGAAAGAGACAACGTTTACTAAATGGGCTGGCTCACCTAAGAACCAATACAAGGATTCATGCTTTTACAAGCATAAAACATAATCACTGAGGCGCTTCACTTGCAACTGAGCTAATCAATTATTAAAAATAAAAAAAAGTAAAATATGGATTTGAAGTTGAGTTAATGTGCTGTTCATTATCCATTCAGAGGCTTGAGGGAACCCAATCAGGAAGCATAAATACTGAGAGAAAGTGTTTCATTTACTTAACACATTTTTTTAATGACGAGAAGAACTTGGTAACTGATTTTAACAGTTACCCATACTCCTTTAACTGCACAATTTACCAAAAATTATTTGCTCCGGTAATTTTTACAGGATCTTTGCAGAGACATTGTTAGCATGCTTTGTCTTCACTACAATGTTCAGGGTGATTAGAACATTATTGTAGTGTCTTTAGCTCTCTCTCCTGAGATATGGAAGACTGAGGTCCAAGCACATCCACAGTGGATCTGCAATCGCTGTTACCATCCTTGAAGAAATTACTGACAATCATCACAACTGATTTTAAGCTCATGACATACATACATACATACATACATACATAAAAACAAAAGGATACCTTTGGAGAAAATCAAAATACACTTTTTCTCTGATATCATAATATCTAAGCACAATGCGTAGAAACTGTAAAAAGGCAGACTAAAGCCTTTATCCACTTCTAAAAACGATGTTGCCCTGAGTGCAGGCAGAGCTAAAATGGGCAGTGTTGATAAGTCCACCCCCTGGGGATACCAAATTATAGGGTAAAAGTGGAGAGCTGTAATTATAGCAGGGACTAAACACAGCTTTTTGTGGCCAGATCCTGGCCTTTTATTTCAATCGTGGTGTATGACCACTTATCGATTTTTTTTGTCTCCTAATTGGTTTCCGTCTGCAGTGACATACTTTATGGAATATTTTTTCCAGCCCTTGGATGGATGTGATAATATGTGTGGACAAAGTGTTTTCTTTTTAAAGGTAGCCACATACGACAAAATACTGCCAATAGCATAGTATGTCAAACCATGACATTAGCACTTAAAATGAGCATTTCCGCTGTGTTTAAGCCGATCGATCCACAGACATTTGGACATTTCAGTGAGAGGTACTAAGCAGCATTGTGACATAGCAGCCAGGGATCTGTTTTTGTAAGCAGACAAATGCAGGTTTGAATTTGTGTTGAGATGCAGATCTTCATTTTCACAAATTTGCATGCACAATGTAGCTTTCAGAGAGGGAATTCCTGGCTCAAGAAAGCTAAAGTACTGCCATATATTTTTCCACTCACGCACTAAACCAATTAATTATAGTGATTCTTCATCCAGGTAGGTAAGCTACTTAGTGAAATCACCTGTTTTAATGCATAGGTAGAGTGCATACATGATAACACTAATACATGATAGTAATAGTAATAGTAATAGTAATAGTAAACACTAATGCAGGGCAGTAAAAACTTTACTGGTAGATTTCACTATGGCCAATGCTAAGTGTATTAGCACAATGACAAGAAGTCTACAGGAAAAACTGCCATGACCCTAAGTAATTTATAAATCTGATAGGTAGCAATTAATAGTGTTACAAGGCTAAACAAAGCATTTCTAATTTTCCACTTTATTAATTTAACTTTGTTAATGATCATAAGGGTGATCATTTGTAAATGATCCTGACATTGTGACTATATTTGTGATTACTTTCACTGACTCTCTTCAGAGAGTATGGTACTAACTACACAGCTTTGGAGTTGCTAGAGGGAGTGTTTCCTTACTTTTTAGCAGTTAGGTAGCGGCTCCATTAACCGTTCAGTGTTTATGGTAACACGCTAACCACTGTTTCCAGAGACAACTACATACTGCACCAGAGTAATGTGACTGTGCCAGGGGATCACTCAGACTCATGCTAAGTATACAAAAGGCTTCATTTCCAAAATGTAAGAGCAGCGCTTAAAGCAAGGTACTTAACTTGAAAAGACTTAGTATACATCCAGAATTTGGAACCTTTTCTCTGGGCTGGGACAGGGCTACTGGGGGAGAGAGTGATAGACAGGTCTTGCTCTGACTACCGGGCAGACACTGTAAGAATCAGTGAGAACTGCCCTGGTGACTTATGCCATTGTTATGCCAAGTCATTTCCACAGCAGAAAAAGACAATATGGAGAAATGTGGATATATTTAGTCATATAAAACAGCATGGAAAAGACCCAGAATTTAATTTCATTTTCATAAATGTCCTTTATTCATGAAAATGGCCCCTCAGAGGTTTAAAAAGGTAAAAAAAAAAAAAAAAAAAAAAAAACCTTTTCAAGGGACTTGGCTTCACTTCAGGAGCGACACTGCAACACAAAACATTCACATGGGATAAAAGCGTACAAAGTTTAAAGTGGCATGGAAAGCATTGCTGGAGGAGCTCTACCTGTCAGTATGAGCTGTACAGCTCTTGCCTGGTTAAGGATCATCATGCCATTGTGCCTTTGTAAAGGCAGCTCAACCTGGACTCCCCACCAGAGGATCGGTCCCTGAGCCTGCTGAGGCTTCAAACCTCCCTGAATAATCAGTCTGGATGTGGAATCATTCACATCACTACCAATGCGCTGCTACACAGCCATTTATTTTGGATACAGTCGAAAACCACAGCTGTCCATTGGTTATTCATTCTTAGTTTACTGGACCCTTATGTCTCATCTCATTCATTCTCCTCGAACACTGAAAAAGAAGACTTAACTTTCATTCAACTGATATGAGACACAGAAGTGGTATAAAATATAAATATTATGGGAATTATTCAGAGTAGAAGAGAATCTAAAACTTGTGAAACTACTGTGAAATACCCATTTACTCTTGGCTCGATGCATCAACCATGCAGCTTTCTAAAGTAATCAAGGTAACTGGACATCATACAACAGAAAACTGGAACCACATCAGCTGCTGCCTTTCAAGTTTTAATATTTTGGCAAAAAATTCCAAAAACATTCACGTATTTCTATGAGAGGGTTCTCAACACGTTTTCAGATCACACTGTGATGATCTCTCCCTCGTGCTTGTATGTGCACTGCATGTTCTGTGCTGTTCCTCTAGGTCCGATATAACTGTCAGCTGTGCCATACTTTTTTGAACTTCCTAAAAATTGCATCAGCTGAAAAAAAATCATACACTGATGGTTGAATTTGCATAAATATTGATATTTATTGAAGTGTCTTACATGCATTGTCCTACTTTGACTCTTAGTTATGCATGCTGTGCAATAGAATAAAAGAATAGGACAGGAGACAAGACTCCAGCCTCTGGTAGGCTTCTCCATTTTACCCGACAACAAATAACTGTAAGAATCTCTCTCTTCACTCTCCCCTTGCTCTCATCTCAAATTTGAATACAAATATGGCTGATTTGCATGAAAATGGCCAGTCATTTTATTGTGAGAGTATTAAATGATGATAAAAAAAAATCAATAACCAATCTTGGTCTCAGCATCGGCTTGTCTCTCTCTCCGCCTCACCCTCTTTCTCCTTCTTCTCCTTCTTGCCCTCCCTTTCTTGTTTACTCTCTGCCTGTCTCTCTCCCCTCCACCTCATATCCATGTAATGATTTAATTCCTCTGTGCTCTCTCTGGGAGATTTGTCTTTCTCCTAATTCTGGCACACTGTTGGGTGCCTATTAGGTGGCTTGCTCTTCAGTTTGATACGATACCCAAAAGCTCACTCTTCAGACCCAGCACACTTCAAATGAGAAACACCGTCCTTTTAACATCTAAGCAATCTATGTACCGCCCCAGGCTTGCTATCACTTCACAGCAAATCAAACGGGCGAAGGCTGACGACTGGCAGCACTGCTCACTTTGACCCCGTGTCCTACGTCTGCAGCAAAACAAATAGATTGATTTTTGTTCCCTCCTTTTTTTTGTTTTATTTCTCGTCTTCTCCGCTCTCTGCTAAAGTCTGCACCCTTTTCTGCTTCCCGAAACATGGCGGGGGTCACATCTCCCGCCGTGCGTGCCACAGGATTGGACCAGCCAGTCGAACGATGATCAGGTCCCTAGGATGATGAAGCGAGCTCGCTGATACGTTCAGACAGCCTTGGGGGTAGAGCTAAAGATGTAAGATCGATTGCTATGGTAACATCCATCTGGACATCTGGAAGCCTCCCACTGCAACAATG
>CM040746.1:30144711-30147211 GCA_022829145.1 Albula goreensis | reverse complement strand
GGCCTTTTACTATTACCATATAACATATTACATATTATATCAAATCATTTCAAATGTCTGGAATGGACCCATATTTGGTCAGAAGTGATGACAATGAATTCTGGGGAAACAATTAATTTTCATACCTTAATTTCTGACCTTGCCCCAAAATGATCAAAAGAAGGGAGTCCATCTCTCAACATCAGTAGAAACTTCAACAAACAAAGGGTTGAGGTTGATGCTGAATATATCCTGAGGGAAACTGATTCCTAAATATTTAATACTTTTCTTGCCATTGGAATGAACCACCCTGTGAGAGTACATGACAGTTAAAAATATTCCCTGGTTGAGCAACCTACCTCCCTTCCCCCCTACCCATTCCTCTTCAATCCCTTAAGCCAAATGTTACAAAGAAAAAATAATAATAATGCGCTCATTCAATTAGCATGCATGCATACATACACACATAAACAGACAAACAATATACAGGGAGTCCTCGGGTTACGACGGTCTCGAGTTACGACGTTTCGTGGTTACGACGCACTACCATAAATTATTTAAAAAACCTAGTTTCGACCTACGCGGTTTGGTTCGTAAATACGAACACAGAAATAAAAATAAGAAATTGTTCTCTCTTTTTTTTATTACTGTTTCGTTTAATTACTGTATTTTATATGTCCTTCATGTGTTGTGTGTACAGAGTGAGTGACTTAAGGTGTTAACTTAGTTATAATTTTGGTATAAATTCCAACTTACGTCGAAAATCGGGTTATGACAAGTCGTAGGAACGGAACTCGTTCGTAAGTCGAGGACTCCCTGTATATGTACATACATATATATGCCACAGGTGAAATGTAATCTTAAACAATTGACGCTGATTGATTCTAGCCGAAGACAGCTCAAAAAGTAATTACATCAAAAAATGACCGTATCCACTGGTGCCAAAATAGCACATGAGGTGGAATCCATCATTGAATCTGAATTTGCTTTGCCACAGGAAGACCGGCTCAAAGCATTCTTCTTTGCAAAATTAAAAGTTTCCTGAAAAAAATTTCCTGAAAGAATAATACTATTACAAGACCGAATTACCTTACATATTTGTTACCCCAACTCTGATTTCATTGATAACTAAATGTTTTTATTTTCTATGTTTATAGTTATATTGATTTACTCTGTTAAAATATGCATTTTCCAACAGGAAATTGTACTTCATACCTGAAGCTGTTTCACAGTAGTGAGGGCAAACGTACATTTTCTTCAATATAATTATTATACTAAATAACTTCACTTGGATCCTTTGAATGATGGTGACTTCCAGAGGTTTGTTATCTATGTAGATAATACATAGACCATACCAAAGAATCTAACATGAAAAGGCTTCAGGAGAAATTGCCACCAGGAGTCAAGAGTGATCCTCGATCATGTACTTCCTTAAAAGGGAATTTAAAATTTTTAAAATGCTTAATTTTCTTGGTCATTGTCACTAGACTGCAGACATGATGGAATATGCCGAGGGAGATGAAATTATTATTTAATTTATGACAAACAAATACATTTCACTGCAATTTCATTTTACTAAAATGATTACTAAAATGATTTTTCCCTGTTACTCAAATGCACAAAATGTAAAAGTATGAAATGCAATCAGCTCATGAAAGGTGTGGAATCAAAAGCAAGTATAAATGCAATTTCCCTTATGTATTTTCCAACTTATACAATTTCTGACTCTTCAGAAACAGCCTCAACTTCTGCTGAAGCAATTACAACAGAAGCCATTAGTACAACAGATGCAGTAACACCCACAGAGGGATCGCCGCTCACAACTTCAGGGCAAACATTTATGACAAGTGAAGACACAGCAGGAACATCTGAAGCTACACAGACAAGCCCAGAAGCATCTGCCGTGACAAGCGATTCCACTTTTAGTACAACTGTCGCAGAAACAACTCAAACCTTAGCCACAATGAGTACACTGGAAGTCACCACAAGTGGAGATGTCACCACTTCTCCTTCAGAAACAGACTCAACCTCTGCTACAACTGTAGATGAAACTACTGAAATGACGGGCACTGCAAGGACATCAGATGTCACCACAGGTGGAGATATCACCAGTCTCTCTGCAGAATCAGCTTCCACTTCTGGTGAAACAATAACAACAGAGGCACTGAGTACTACTGATGAAGTAACGCCCACAGAAGGTTCACCACTTACAACGTCAGGGCTAACATTTATGACAAGTGAAGGTACAGCAGGAACCTCTGAAGCTACACACACAAGCCCAGAATTATCTACAGTTACAAGCGACTCCACAAGTGCTACAACTGCAGATGAAAGTACATCAGGTGTCACCACAATTACAGATGTCACCAGTGAATCTTCAGAAACAGCCTCAACTTCTGCTGAAGCAATTACAACAGAAGCCATTAGTACAACAGATGCAGTAACACCCACAGAGGGATCGCCGCTCACAACTTCAGGGCAAACATTTATGACAAGTGAAGACACAGCAGGAACATCTGAA